>PVKS010008935.1:0-66093 GCA_004027875.1 Aplodontia rufa | reverse complement strand
ATATGTAATTTAATTTAGTGTTATGATTAGCTTAGAAATTGGATTTAATTTGTCCTCAGTTTATAGATGACTAATGAGTATACAATTTTAAAAATCTATTAAGCAATACAGATAGTATATGAGCCTAGACCTTGATGGTTTCCAAATTCATTACATTTCCTTTATGCCAGTTTTCAAACTTATGTATATGTTCAGTGATCTTTCTGGAAGCTTATCATTCACATTCCCAGGACCATTCCTCTAGAAATTCCAGCTCAGCGAGTATCTTTGTCCTGGTTGCTACAACTGAGTAGCAATAGACTGAGTAAATATAAACAACAGAAGTTTATTTCTCACAATTCTGGAAGCTAGCAAGTCTAAACTCAAGGCACCAGTGATACAGGGTCTGATAAGAACTGACTTTATGCTTCTAAATAGCACCTTTTCCCGGTGTCCACACATACATGGGAAAGGAGATGGGAGGGCTAGGCAACTCTCTGAAGCCTCTTTTGTAAGATCATTAATTCCATCCCCAAAAGATCCCATTTCTAAACACCTTAACAATGGGAACTGAATTTCAACATGAATCTTGAAAGGACACAAACACTCAAACCACAGCAAGAGAGTGGTTGCTTATTTAATATCCAACTAGTTCTAATGCAGGTTATCTGAGAATCACATGCTAATAAATTTATTGAATAGCATTTAATTCTCCTTTCTCTCTTCATCCAGTGAAAGGACCAAGTTTTTTTCTCATATATATTGTTTTATTTTGCTTTCCACTAAAGTTATTTAACTTCATCCCATGACCTTTGGCTACTGAAATGCCCTCCTAACAGATCCGTTTACCACCAAGCTGTCACTAATTCCACTCATCCTACCCTGTGACTGTGCACTCTATTTGATAATGGAATAACTCTGATCTTTATCTCTAAAACTATAAGTAGCTGTTAAAGATAAATTTATTCAACGTTACTTGTCAAGGCAGGGTAAAGAAGATTTTTTTATTCAGGATCATCATGCCCGAGGGACCACTGCAAATGGAATTCTGCATTAGACGAGAGAGATTGGACTCAACAGCATGGGCAAGTGGAAACTGATAACTGAAGAGCAGTGTGGAGGTCAGTGGATGAATAGTTACTAAAAGGATGCATCAGGGACAAGGAGGAGTCTGGCTAACGTGACCAAATAGGATTCTTCCTATAGATTGGCCAGAGTGATCACACATTGTCAGGGGGTTGGTGGAAGATGAGAAACCTGATCAGAGATTGAGGGTTATTGGATATGAAGAGTTGGGGGGCTCTTGCTAAACTGACTTAATAGAGTTCTTCACTGAACATAAATGACAAGAAAGTACACAACTGGTCCTATAAGAATGTTCAGAAGTCTGGCTAAATTTTGATCAAACATAGAATCTTCATCATAACCTAAAAGTTCAACTCTGTTTCAGGTTTTCCATACTCTGATTCCAGCCTTCTGATGTTGCCATAGATGAGCTCCCTCCCATTTGTCTTATTTTTTTTTTTTTTACTACTCTGATCTAGTGACTTTCTCTCATGCTATTTTATCATATTATAGTTTGCTCTTCAATATCTCCCTGCTTCTAGCTTCTTCCACAGACAACTTATTTGCAGATGACTACTGTATGCTTTCCTCTAAGATCATTCTGTCTCAAAAATCTTCAATATATTTAAGAGCCCTTTAAAATAAGAACTAAATTTTCTCAACTCATAATTAGAATCCTCTACAATCTGTTTCCCACTTATATCCCTACTCATCTGCCACTAAAACTTCATAATCTCTGCTCACTGCTTCCAAATTCATCTTAAAATAGCCTACTTTTATTCTCATGTTCTGTTTTCTCCTATGGAATGCTATTTCCTGTTTTTGGCCCAAAAACCCTTCTCCCTAAAATGTAACTTCAAACATAAGTTCTTTCTCATTTATGAAACATTGCTAGACCACAGTGACCTTCCCGCCTCTAAACTCACAATATTTACTGTCATTTTTGAATATTAGATACATATTGTCTAGCCATATCACTTGCAATGTTATCTGTAATGCTACTTAAACTATCAGATTAAAAAAAATATTTGCTTTAACAATCTGGGAATTTTAGGGAAGTAAATTTTTTGGTCCAGATAATCTGAATAACAATTTTAAGTCACTGTTAACCTTGACTGATATAGATATATCACTTAAGTTTTAGGGGACAGTTCAGCTCATCACATGTTAATCATCAGGTAAGGGTTATCTACTCAGATTAATTTATATAACATAACATCAACCTAGTTACTCCCCATTCAGATCTGTATTACTATCTCACTTGTGATTATCTCATTAAAATATTAGCTGTTATTATGAAGGACAATAGAAGACAATGTCTCTGCACTTAAAGAGATAATAAGTACCCTTATCTCAGACTGCATAGCTTTTTTGAACTTTTGTCATATCTCTTTAAATTTATCTTCAATATCACTTTCTACTTATGTAATTGCCTTTTATAATTAAGGAGCAAAGTCATGTCTAATAGGAATGTAAATTTCAAACAATATAACACTTATTTTGAATATAGACTGTAATAGAATGTTCTAAAAGTTGGGGTTATGCTCCCAGTAATAATTAAAATTTCTCTCTAGCAAGGTCAATGGTGGGAGTAAGGCTCTTGGGGATTCCCTAGAGGAGGAATAAGAGAGGAGAGTTCTAATGTGAGATCCAATGACTCCAGTAATGTAAAGCTTAATTTGATCATTAAGACATCAGAGAATTTATAAAACCTAATTAATTATGGGAAAACTGACTTTTTATCATCAACAATATGACTCAATTTCTTGGGACAACTAGAGCCTATAGTCTATGGAGGCTTGCTTGCCAAGTGTACCATCACTTGAACAATGTTCTTAACCATAATTGATACCAAGGGTCTAAAGGAAAATAGTTTTCTCTCTTTGTCCTCACATGTAAGTCTTTGAAGAACATCCCAGCAATTTAATGGCCTCTGATATTTATAAAATAAAAGCTTACACACTTTTTTCTCAATAGAAATTAGACTATATATTGAGATAATGTGTCCAGTTTTCTGTCTGGAAGCATCTAACTGTGATAATCAAACTTTTTAAAACCTACCTTGTGTATTCATTCCATACCATTTTCTGTATATAAATTATGTTGGAAAGGTATCAGAATCTGTTTCAGCATTAGGAGCAAAGAGCCATCATCCTCTTCAGATGTGTGTGAATTCTGCTTCCCATCCATCCATGCCTTTGTTCTGTTTTTCTCAGACTCTTGGAGACTAGGCTTGACCTTTACTTGCCCTGGAAAATCTTCCCCAACATTCCTGCCACCTCCTTCTAACCACTTGGAAAAAGACCAAGTGACTATTATTTAGACATCCACCATTTACTATATTACATATCATGATCAGCTACTACACCACCAGAAAAAAAGAAGAAAAATGAAAACATAGAAGTCAACTAAGGACCAAATTTTATGTCTCATGCATGCAAATTCCAAGACAGGCATTCCTAATAAGTGCAATAACATGTCTGCAAACAGAGCTTTGGGGACCAGGGTCCTCCCACATTGTAGATCCATCATTTCAACACTTGCCATACAAGGGTGCTGTACTTAGCTGCATCGATTCTACAGAAAAGAGGGTAGAGAAAATGCACCTCTTCCTAAACATTCTAGGTTTTGCAGTGATACTCATCACTCTGACCATACTCCACTGGCAAGAACTAGTCACAAGGCTGTAGCTAGAAGCAAGACAGCTGATAACTGTAGTCCCTGGTTGGGCAGCTGCTGCTTTGAAATAATTCTATACTGTGAAAAGGAAGGCACACATTTTGGTAGATACTTAGCTGTTTCAGTTTCATCCTGTTTATTCTTTTCTTTTGAACTTTTCTTCTCATCTTATATCTATTTTTCAAACACACAAATTTTCTTTTCCATCCAAAAATAACCTGAAAATAAGCATATCTTGAAATACCTCCATTTTCTCAAACTTGACCCGTTGGCTGTCCTAGATGCTCATCCTGGCTGGTCGCTCTATAGTATAATCTATAATATTGTTTATCAAGTAGTTTATTTGAATTTATTTTGAAAGTGGTATGCCCTAACTTAAAAAGGCACTTATTAAGAATGATGAGAAAAATCATGCACTGAAAAGCATTTTAAAAAGAGAATGGGTGTCAGTGGTACACTGGTGAATTTAGACTCATCAAAGCCATAGAAACATAGTAGGAAAGGAGAGTCAGAGTGTAAGCTTTCTACTAACCTGCATGGGAAAGGAGAATTGAGATAAAATTAAGCACCAAAATAAAGGCAAGTATACACATTATTTAGTTATCTTAATAGTTAAGAAAAAAGACAAAAGGAAACTGTATGTACTTTCAAGAATACAATGAAATTAAATGATGATTTGAATGTATCAGTAATTAAGAGTTTCATAATGTGTATTATTACTGATTTTATAATCCTTTGAAATCTAGAAGTAAGCATGACATTTTTTACATATTTGCATTGAACTAGAAATATATGAGTGAGTGTGTGTGTGTGTGTGTGTGTGTGTGTGTGGCAGAGGGGGGCAATGGAGAGCTCTGTGTTGCAAGTACACAGGGGAATGGAGGAGTCACTTAGGGCTTAGGCTCATTTAATAGGAGATAATGATAATCAGTCAATACCAAGGTCAAAGTGGAGCTATAAACATTGTTCACTATGTATCACTAATCCAGGAGCTCTTCATACAACAAAATTCAGAAGTGAGGCAGGTCCCATTCACAACATATGCCCCATTTTAACTTTTATATCAAGGAATTACAAAGAAGTTACTTGAACATAAGAATCAGAAGTTGGGAAGATAAATTCCACAAACAAATTTGCAATGACCATGTGGTAAATAACACATGCAAAAAAATAAAGGAAGGAGAAGGCATCAAACCAGAACCAGCACCCACGCTGCTGGGCAAATATGAATGGCTCTCTAAAGGGCACATCAAGAAAGCTCTGAAAATAGAGAAGAGTGGGAAAACTCTAAAAACACCTGTGCAATCCCAGTCTAAAATCCTATGCCCTTCATCTGCCATCTTTGATGTTCATCCCTTTCTTTAACAATAGATAAAAGAATTTCAGGGGCACAATTTTAACTGTGCAGATAATATTTTCCTGAGATTGATTTTTACGTTAGCTTTTATCCTCAACAACATCCATATAGAATATATCACCCAGACACAAAGGTAGTTCCTGGGTGAGCAATCACATAGCACACACATGGCCTGAAAGACCAGAACTAAGTGGAGAGCCACTTTTCTTCTGAACCATCATTGCCTACAACTCCTAGACACTAATTTTTTTCCACTTCTGTCTCCAGTAAGCCATGACCACATAAATCCCTGCCTAACTCATACTACATTCTCATACCCTGTCTTTCATGTCATTGATACCCTCTCTAACTTGGATGGAAGAACATAACTCAGTTTCCTCTTGTTTCTCTTTCCTTCTATGCTTTTTTTTTTCCACTGTGTGGTTGATAATTCCCATCAACTTCTTCAATTGACTTCTAGAATTATGAATAGATAATATTAATGATGCCAAAACCATGGTCTAAAAACTAAAGGCTGATATTGACCAGTTCCAGTAGCTCATTTAAGAATACCTCTTAAGAAGTGCCTCTTTGAACAAATTTTATTTAAGCTAGAATGCACATTGTACATGCATCATATTTTCTACATTTATAAATGATAGGATTAATCAGAGATAATGATAAGGTGTTTTAATTATTCAAGTGTTCACAAATAAATGGCATTCTTATTCATTAAAATTCAAATTTAGATAAAAGGCATTCCCCTGCTTGCAATGGAGCCTTCCCCATGCAGGTTGCAAAAGAAGAATTCTGAAGTTATTCTCACTTTAAAGCTGCAGAGGAAAGTAATTAGGCTGAATAAAAGCTACGGCTTCAAAACAAGGATGGATAGTCATTTTAAATAATAAAGTGTCAATATCTGCAGAAAATTGAGACTTCACAAATAATAAACAGTGCTATTTCCTCCATGAATTGTGGGCCAGCTATTATAAATATTAAAATTCAACAATACATCACCAGAATTCTCCTTTATTTTAGCTACTTTCAACTGGTAATAAATAAAAATTATATTTGTTGGCTAAAGCTCAAAGAAAGAGAAGCCTCTTTGCCCTTTCTTTTTCTTGATGAATTTGGCTCAGGATAAGAATATAAAATTATATGTCGACAGAGAAAATAACTTGGCATCCTGAAAGACCAAAAGATGTTGCAAACATAACCATCACAGCATCAGCACCACATGCTATACTGTCAGACCGAGTGGAGGCACATCCCCATAGACATAAAAATCTAAGCAGGTGATCTTGCCAATAGAAAGATGGATCTGTGTACATCTTTGGAATGGCCTATTTTTCACCCTGTTTCTATTTTTTTTTGAGATTTTGTATTTATTCATCTATCATCTTTGATTCAACCATGCAGATGGATTAGATTTTTCTCCAATAATCTTGGCAAAGAACAGTCATTAGTATTTGCTGACTGAATTCAAAAGTTACAGCATCATTACAATGTTTGCCAATATAGAAATAGAAAAACCACGAAAAAAGTGTGCAATTATTTTACATTTATAGCAATAAAGAGTTACCAGTGTGTAAATATTTCTAAGTCTTACATTTTTGCTTCTAACAGAGAACATTGATGTTACTGGATGGACTGATTTCTCAGCACAGAATCAGAGTTGTGGAATGATCCATCTGCTGGTGAGAAAGCTGTCAGAGAGACTGCTGGGAAGCTCTCTGGCCATCATTATCTAAATACTTCCCCAACATATCCAAATTCAGTGTTAAAATATTTTTCAAGTTCTAGAATTATGAAATTTTTGGTTTGTTTCTATTAATTCCACAGTATTTTGTGTGTTGATCCTAATTTACAAAACACACAGAAATCTAGAACTTAAGGTATTATCCCTCTCTTCTCAGTGACAGCAAAGTGTAGGAGAAAAGTGCTTAGCACCTCCATACAGGCACAAGTCCATTCCAAAATTAGCTGTTCACTCTAGGGAGTAGGAGTGAGAAGTTATATTCCCTATGTTACACTGCCAAACTGCAGCAGAGAGATCTTGGCACCTATCTAGGGACAGCTGTGTTACTAGCACCCTGGCTGGAAAGAAAACAGGAGAATATTACAGAGGAATAATGTATATAGCAGAATAAAGATTTTCATCCCATCATTATTTATGATGCTTAATTTGGGGCAGATCAGATGAAAAAAATATGACCAAAGTAATTCAAGAAAAACACTTAAAATTCTTGTTTATCTTCACTCCATAACTCTTCTCCAGTCAAGGAAAACTAGAGAGAGTCAGGTCAACACACAGCAACCGTGGAGGACCTAGATGGGGAGGGCTGTCCTTTGAAGCCACCCTTGTGAACCTAAAAGTAGGGCTCTTCTTCCACTTGCCTTCCCTACTTTCTGCCTTTTCCCCATAGGAGCAACACTAAACCCTCTATCTGAAAGGTTCAAACTCCTCTCCCAGGACATAATGGATGGATTATCGCATGGGTACATTTTACATTTGTCACGCTCAAAATCCGGCAGTGGTAATATTTTATTTCCTAGCTACCAGATCTGATAATGCTAATATGAAAAATATATCTGGAATTCAACATTTTTCAAACTGGACTAACGATCATAACAATACCTTAACAGTGAAGTCCATCCCATCCCTGTCCCTGGGATGATAAAACCTTCCACCTATTAGGTAAGTCAGAAATGTGCATGTCATTTAGTATGTCTCCCTCTACCTATGTATATAATCAGATCCAAATTCCTATCAATGCCACTTCACAAATGCTTCTTGTCTCTCCCTCTTTTACTTTCTGGGTTCGGTCCTGCTCTTTTAAACATTATGGTCTTAAATATGAGACATTTGAGGAAACTAACCAGTTTGAAAGTTAGAGAACAATGCAACAGAAGAAATCAACTTCGAGAATCCATAAAAAGAGAAAAAACAAAACCATTATTATCCTCATAAAGAGCAGAGTTCCATTAAAAAACCAACATTCTTATGAATATTGTTTTAAGAAAAAAGCTCAGTAGGAGTATTAAAAGGTAAAGAAATTTTGTCAGAAAAAATCATAAGGAAAAAGAAAGGAAATAAGAAAATCAGACAATCATTCCAACTGATTCAATATCCATATATAGGGGTCCTAGAAATAGATAACAAAGAAAATGAGAAAGAGATCATCAAAAATATTAATAAAAATCCAAAAATATAGTGCTTACATTTTCATATTGAGAAGACATATAATATCCACAGTGCAATGGATAAAATTAAAATACAAAAAGGACATTGTTATGAAACTTTGGAATACTAGGGACAAGAAAAGGTCACAAAAGCAATTGGAGAGAGGGAGAAAAACAGCATTGCACAAGATCAGTTTTTGAAAAATCAGTGTTTCTGAAATTTATGAAAAGCAAAAATGCCTTCAAAATTCTAAGAAAACAGTTTTTAGTCTAAAATTTTGTGTGTGCTGAAGGCAAACTCTTAATTAAGATAACGGGTAGAATAAGGGTATTTTAGGCACTGTAAGATCTTTCAATATGTATTTCTGATGCATGAATTTTCAGGAAAATATTGGAAGCTACCCATATCAAAATTGTGGAATTGAACAGATATTGAAAACAGGGTCCAGGAAACAGAGACTCTATCACCTAAAATAGGCCAAGGGAATCAGTAGGTTGATGGTGAAAGGAACAATCTAGATGGAGCTAGACAGTGTGTCTAGTGGCCCATCAATTCAGACAGAAGTCAATAGGAAAGCTGCAGGAGAGACTTTGTTTTTTCCAATAAAATGTCACTGATAGAACATGTAAAGTATTTTAATATATTGACAGGAAATTAATGTTCACAATGTCAAAAATTACATAAATAATTATAAACACTGGGCAAGAAAAGGATTTTGCCCAGGAAAGAAAAGGCAATCTCCACATATTCCATACCTCATCCAGGATTAGCATTTACATATGTAAATACTCAATATTATTTTAAATATTTACCATAGTCATGATGCAACTTACACTGACAGTATAGGGGACAGGCACTGGAAATACACATATGCGGATTAGGGAATGAAAGGATAAAAGAAAGTGAAATTCCCATCTCCCACAATAGTAAGTAAACAGGTAATGCCTAAAACTGGTAGGTCCAAAAATAACAATATACATAGGCATGCTATTCAGAAATACGATGGTAAATATCAAAATAATCAGCCAAAGCAATTGAAAGTAATTGCTTTGGGAAGTGGGAAATGGTGGAGGCCGGGAAGGGATATTTTTCCATCAAGCCTTGGAGAACTACCTATTTTTTTGAAAAAAAAAAAAAAAAGAAAGAAAAAGAAAAGCAGACCAAAAAAATAGTTACCTTTGGAAATGTACGTGCATGTATTCTATCTTCACTTTCTCTTTGGTTGCAGACATTGCCACTGGTGCAGCAAACAAGGCTTTAAAACATTTCAGTTAATTATTTTATAGCCATTAAATTACTGAACATTTTCGTTTAATTTATCCCTTTTCTTCTCTATTATATTCTTGAACAATCATTGCTCAAAGGATAAGTAAGGAACAAAGAATAAATGGCTGTCAAGTGACAGACTGCATTTAAATAGGGAAACTGGCTAATAAGGTAACAAGTACACCAATAAAACTACATTCTTGGCAACTGCTCCAGACCTCAAGATCAAGCAAATATACTGCCTGTCTTTGATTCTACCTCCCAGATAAAACTGTATGCAATGAACAATTGGAGAGTTTTAACTATCCTGGGGGAAATTACCAGCAAAAGTAAAGAAATTCCATATGGTATGGTCCAAATTGTTTTATTAAACTGATTGGAGGCATGATGATGCCTTCCATTCGTTGATGTGAAGTTAGATTTCTCAAACCCATGAAAATAATATAATTTCTCAAATGTAAATGAGAAAGACAAAATGGAAGACAGCTGTCCAGAGCACAAGAGAAATTTATTTGTCTTCTTCCAATCCATTGTCAATGTTGTCCTACTCTGAAACTATGTGGTTTTGATTCTCATATTTGGATGGCATTTCTGCTTAGAGAATCACTCACATTTAGATCTTTCATTCCTTTTGGGACATTTGGTGAAAAGTGCTTTTATAAGTTACAGTTCTGACCTTTTCAGGATTCTGTTATTTGATTAAAAAGCATCAAAAGTCTGCTCTCTGGCAGTGTTTATTGCCTGTAACAAAGCAGTCAGAAATGTAACCAAAGAGTAATTTGTAAGAGGTTATAGATTCATTCACAACAAATATTTATTGTTACACGTGCAGTTCCACACTGAAAATGTAATACACCAGAAATCTGTTTGTCTTCCTCTCTTGGGGCCCGTGACACTCAACTATACTGTAGGTGACAATAATTTATAAAGATGGCATCTGGCTCCTTGAGAGTTTCAGAGTCCTTGTATGAGATCCAAGTGAAACTTTGCACAGTAAGCTTTCCACAAGGAAAGTATGATATGGAGCTTTATGGAACACCTTCCTTCTCTTAAACAATGTGATCTACAGATGCCAGCCTTTCACTGGCATCTTTCCATAGGTCAAAACCATTTCATAATACCATATTATTAATTTATCTTCACTGTGTTCCATTTGCACTGATTTACAGAAGTAGTGGTGTTGATAAAGCTTCAGCACTGACCAGGAGTCAAGTAAGTGGCTCCAATCCACTCTACTTTGCTTTTCAAATAATAGCTCTATGGATTATTGATGTATAATCCACACATAATCCCTTCATTGAAAGTGTACAATGCAGTGCTTTCAATATATTCACAAATATGTGCAATCACACCATGATCAATTTTAGAACATTTCACCACTCCTAAGATAAATCCTACAACCTTTAAAGTCTCACCTGCTGCCCCTAAACCCTTCAGTATGCCTCAGCCCTAAGCAATCACTGATATCCTCTGTATCTCTGTAGTGTTGCTTTGGGGGCATCTCATATAACTGTTTCTTTCACCTAGAACAATGTTTTCATAATTCATCCATGCTGTAGCATGTATCAGCACTTTATTCCTTTATATGGACTGATAATATCCTACAGAAACCTCCTTTGTTGGAGATTTTAATGCTATGTCCTCTGCCACTGTCTCCAACAGTATTCCCACCACTTTCTTCCTAAATGATATCTAGTCTCATAGTTTCAAATACTATGATCTTTGTGCTGATGGTCTTAGTAGTTCTTTTCTTCTGATAACCTACCTGAACTCCAAATTCTTAGTCACCATCTCCCCTTGGAAAAGCAGCTGAATCTTAGTAAGTTCTAAAGATAACCTTTAATTTCCACTCCTAACCTGCTTTGCCTCCAAATTCCCCATTCAAGTCCATACACTTTGGAATTATGTTTAACTCAATTTTTGAGGCACCTCTCACATTCGATCCTCGAGAAATGGCTCAACACTTACAAATGTTATCATGTTTCATCCTATTCACTGACCCTGTCCTTGTTTAAGTGACCGTGATCTACCTGGACAATGGTTCATCTCTGCCTCTACTTTCAGCCACATCCCATCTGTGTCCCAAAGCATGGACAGATCAGGACCCTCATTACAGTGGCTTCCCTCTTCTCCTAGTCTCCAAGGCTCCACATGATGGTGCCCTGCCAACTCCTTGTTCTCATTATCCCTTCTCATCTCCACCAGCTCAGTGAACCTCAACCACATTGCTCTTTTGCTGTTCCTTGAAAATTCCCTTCCTGTACCCACAAGGGTCTTTGTGCTTGCAGTGTCCCCAACCCAAGTGCCTTAAACCCAAATACCTTCTTTCTATTTCTTCATAGCTCTCATCACCACTTCACAGATTACATATTAATTTTTTGCATTCTATATTAAACTATAACATAAGAGCAAGGATGCTTTCTGAGTTTGTTTTCTTTTTTCACTACTACCCCAAATTCTATAATACTATTTGGCATATAATAAGTAGTCAATAAATATTTACTACACGAGCAAGATCATAAAGCAATCACAAATGTAGATTAACTTCCTTTTCTCTCACTTTTTCCTTTAGTAGACTGCAGAAATAGGATTTAGGATAGCAATATACAAACAAGCACTTTTTAAGGAAGCAGGTGATGTAGCTCACCATATGTTGGCTTAGCTAGAAGTAATTGAGAAAGGAGACAAGGTAGAAATCTTAGCCAGCTACACCTCTGGTAGGGGAAGAATATCTAGAATATACAAAGAACTCAAAAAACTTAACACCTTAAAAACAAAACAAAAAACAAATAATCCAATCAAGAAATAGGCAAAAGAACTAAACAGAAATTTCTCAATGCAAGAAACACAAATGGCCAATAAATATATGCAAAAATGTTCAACACCTCTAGCAACAAGGGAAATGCAAATCAAAACTACAATAAGATTTAATCTCACTCCAGTTAAAACAGCAAAGATCAAGATCATGAACAATAATAAATGCTGGTGAGGTTGTGGGGAGAAAGGAACACTTCTACACTGTTAGTGGGACTGCAGACTAGTTCAGCCACTCTGGAAAGCAGTGTGGAGATTCCTCAAAAAACTAGGGATGGAACCATCAAATGACACAGCTATCCCACTCCTGAAGATCTTCCTAAAGGACCTAAAATCAGCATACTCAGTGACACAGCCACCCATGTTTACAGCAGCACAATTCACAATAACTAACTTATGGAATAAACCCAGATGAGTGGATTAAGAAATTATGGTATATGCAGTCAATGAAGTTCTACTCAGCTATTAGAAAGAAATTATGGTATTCACAGGCAAATGGATGGATACAGAGTATATCATGATAAGTGAAATTAGTCAAATTCAAACTCAAGAGTCATATATTTTCTCTCATTTGTAGAATCTAGAGTAAAATAAAGGAGAGGAGGAATGAGGGATAAGATTTCATAAAGAATCATTAAAATACAAATTAATAGAAGAACTAAAGGACGTCTAGTAGAATAGAGAAATAAGAAAGGGAGAGAGGAGGAAGGACTGCAGGGGAAAAAGGGAGGGTTAAGGGAGGAAGGATAATATATATTTTGTATACCTAGGAAACTAAATAATTCCCACACAATCAATTTCAAAGAGCCATCAGCAGAAACAAGGGACCAGAGGACAGCAGGACAGAGAGAGTGTGTGTGTGGGGGGGTATTAGCCAAATTTTACTGTTATATTTTGTTTTTGTATGAATATGTAACAATAAATCCCATCATTATGGAAAACTTTAATGAACATATTTTTTTTAAAGTGTAGCTACTAAGGAGATTGAAGAACTAAACCGTGAATCAGTGTCATGACTTCCTGGCATTTGGTTTCAGGTTTGGGCTCTCAAAGGTCAACTGGGAAAGAAACTAAATATCATAGTGAGCTTAGTTCAAAAACAGATGTGATGAAGACTTTCCCCAGTGAGGACCGCTAACTGTTGAAATCATAACAAAGTGAAATGTGCTTTAAAACAACCTCTTGAGGTAATGGGAAGAGTTCCAGGGAGTGCCAGGGAAGAACTCTGCTCAACTCTACTGCAAATGGGCCAAGTGCTTTTGAACCACATATTTCATTTCAGGAGTTTTCAGCAAAGTTTTGCTTGTCAAATGAGAGTTTTAGTCTAGATCATACCCAAGGTTTCTTAATATCTTCTCAGAAACCAACTTCACTAATAGCCACATTGTTAAATATAACTCTCCGTGCTTAAGAAAGTGAGGTAATAAGCAATCGATGACTTTTGATTTTAAAATAACACATATAATCAATCAGCTTAATTGAAATAGACATTTAAACT
Source organism: Aplodontia rufa (assembly GCA_004027875.1). Classification (NCBI taxonomy): domain Eukaryota; kingdom Metazoa; phylum Chordata; class Mammalia; order Rodentia; family Aplodontiidae; genus Aplodontia; species Aplodontia rufa. Next base: position 52,272 of record PVKS010008935.1, on the reverse strand, counting down.
ATTGCTATTGGTGATAGCAGTAGGAGAGGGGTGATGAGTTATTTCATGGGAGCATAGTAATTCAGCGGTTTTTTGTTGGTGGTGGTGGTGGTTTTTATTTTGGTCCGCTCTCCACTGCTCACTGCCCATGTACATATAAAATGGGTTCCACTTAATCAAGTTAGTTTACAACAACTCAGTCTTCTGTGCAGGCAACATATGCCTCAATAAAAGGTTAATTAGCTATAGTTACCTCAAGATTAATTCTGTAACCACTCCAAGTTGACAAGAATAGAGAATCTGAATAAATCCCACATGTAATAAATCCTATATGTAATACTTAGAAGCAAACAACCTCTGATTTGGAATCTCAGGACTTAATTTACTTCTACAAATAAAACAAGAGAAAGAGAAAGAAAAGAAACAACCTTTCTCCACCTGAACAACATTCCATTTCTGCAAATTCATACTGTGCTAGGTCACTACAGACAAGAAATCCAACTAATTTAAAGTGAGACTAGCCCTCTCCCTCCTCCTCACAAATAGCCACTCAGCCATTGCCTTCCCTGCAAAATTCTGCACCAACAAAGTCTTTCCTGCAAGCAGCATTTATTTTTTTCATTAATAACCATTTCTCGTGACACATAATCAATGAATCCCCCATGGTTCCTGAGATGTCACATAGCAAATAAAAGGGCAGGCACCAAATGCACGTCTTTTATTGTCTGCCTGACGCTTCGGACGTGCCAGATGTGAGCACTCTGGGCTCTGTTCATTCAGGGAATCTTGCTGCTCATCAACCCTTGGCAGTTTTTATCTTCCACCACTCCAGCAAAGCTAGGTTTGTTGCTATTGTTGCTGTCTTCACTAAGAGAATACTAATTAGACTGACAACAATAAAAACAGCTCACATATTTATGGCACCTTTTAGATTTACATTTCTCACCACCAAAACAAATGAATATTCCAGTCTGTTAAAAATGGCACATTTTTTAAATAATCACCCTCATAACAAGCTGCCAGTCTGTGTGAGGATAGCATTAACACAGAATGTGTAAGGTTCTGTTGCCTCAAATACCACAACCACACATGTTCTCTGAGGATTTGCCGATAGGTTGTCTTTCAGGAAAAAATTTATTAAAACACTGACTTATCCTTAATTTTTTTTTAAGAGAGAAGGACAGTGAGAGAGGGAGAGAGACAGAGAGAATCAATATTCATTGAGCTCCTCACATGGCCTTCGTTGCTCCAACGTATAGCTGGGCACGTGGGTGCTGGGGTTTGAACCCATGTACTCACGCATGCTGGGCAAGCGCCGCAACCACTGAGCCACGGCTCCAACCCCAACCTTAATGTTCTTGAATGGATTCCAATAAAATATTCTTGGGGCTGGAGCGGTGGCTCAGCAGTTTCGACACTTGCCTGGCAAGCACGAGGACCCGGGTTCAAACCCCAGCACCGCGTACACAACTGAGTGTTGGAGCAACTAAGGCCGTGTGAAAACTAAATAAAGTTGTTTCTCTCTTTCTCTGTCTCTCTCACTGTCCCTCTCTCTTTAAAAAAAAAAAAAAGTTCTTGAACTCTTTAATCCCATACTTAGCACATGAATGCATTTAACCTTGAAATTAAAGTTCTTGGGATTATGTTACCATCTCAGAAGGTAAGAATGAGGTCACAACTCATTTTTATCTCTTGTCCCCTTTGACCTCTCTGACCATCAGTTGAGAATCTTAAGTCATACTGCTTCCCCTGTCTACTCAGGAAACCTGAGCATTACGTTTACAACTTCAATAGCAGGGCAACAATTAGTGGCATGATGAAAGGTCAAATGAGCCTTCCTATGCCTTATGGAGAACGATTTTGATTTTCAAAGAGTCAAGGATAGAATCCTCACTCACATAGCTTCCCACAGTAATGCACATGCCCAGTTCGACACCATCATCACCTTCACCATTTCACTCCCTACAAGGCAAGCGTGAGCTCTGTGCCAAGAGCTTTTATAAACGCATATGCTTTGTTTGCAAGGATGCTCACAGCAATTTGTACCATGTCTCTGAGCAGGTCTCTTTGTGCTGTGACCTTGCTATTCTTTTTCATCATGAAACAGAGTTGTTTATTTTTTTTCCTTCCCTTTGAGTCTAGTCTGGCCTTATACTTGTTTTATCACGTGGAGGTGGTAGAAGTGACTCTGGTATCACCGAGCCTAATCACATAATCCTTGTAGTTCATGCAGCTTCTTTTCTTGCCCTTTTGCTGCCCTGAGACAAGATATAAAAAGTCATGACTTGGTTTTTGGCAAATAATACACCAATGTACAGAGTGGGGTGGAGATGAGATCAATCCAGGTAACAAGAAGACAGAAACACAAGGCTCTCTTGAACTATTCGGCTCAGCAAAGATGATGACAGCCACATGAGTGAGCATAGGCTAGACCACCAGACAAAACACCTGCCTGATCCCAGCCCAAATTTCCAACCTCCAAATTCACACGGATTTAGTTATTTAAGCTACTAAATTTCTAAAATGTTTATATACAACAGATCACTTAAACACATCCATTTTCTGATTGAAGCTTACGGGACATCATGCACTTTTCACATCATGCACACATTGTTTAGGATCAATCTGCCAAATATTGATCATATTTTTGAATGTTCCAATTATGCCATGTACTCATTTGTTGAAACAAAACTATAAGATGCTAACCTCAAAGAAATGAATGATTAACTAACATGAAGCAAAGCTTTATGCTTCACATTTCTAATCTCTCTCCTGATGTAGCTGGGCAGTGGTGAGGGAAAAGATTTAGAGCTCTTTCTCTCTGGTTTCAATTTGCCCTGGTGTATGTGTCAGAAAGTAGGAGAGGAGGAACTTGAAGGATCTGAGTTCTCATTCACTCGTTTCCGCACTGGGTGTCCAAAGCCCATTCTCCTTTCCTGAATTTTTCAAGGACTCTGATCCACTGAAAACATTGTGCTGTTTAGAGAATTTTTAATGCAGGCTGAGTAATCCTGTGTTCAACAAGGGTACGCATGCTGTTGCATGGTCACTGGCCCTCCTGGATGTTAGCTTCACTGGGCAGCAGTGAGAAAGACAACCACCTCCAGACACACTTGATAGAACAGCGTTCACAAGAGTAAAGATGTAACGATCTTCCCACTGGACCAAGCTCTCTCACTGTTGAACAAACTGTATCAGGTGCTGCTCCAAACATTTTCTGGAATCAGCGTGTAAAACTCAAGTTTCTGCAATGGGTGACTAATTTCTACCTGAGCAGGGAGAAGAAATTCAATGAAAAGCAGAGAGAGAGAGAAAAATGAGTACAGCTTTCAGAATCTAATCCCATCAATAGTAAATGATCTAGTGCTCTGTGGAAGGGTGTAAGCTCAAGAAGTAGTTAGATAAAGGGAAGATCACTGCAGAGAGTCAAAGAAATCAGAAAGAAAATTAAAAGAGGAAGGAGGACATCATGAGTCAGTTATAAACTACTTAAATGACCAAAAATAGAATCAGCAATACATTATCAGAATTTTCATGATGACAATATTTTCAGCCTCTGGTTGGATATGAACACTTTTTAATTCATTTTGAGATTATTCTAGGTTACATTTATTCCTAAAGAAAACTACATTGCAATCCCAATACTTCACATAATTATACCACTCTGAGCTTAGCCAAGCAGTTTTGCACATATTATTGCATTTGATATAATAATAATGTTAACTAAAAGTTCTAATAAGAGGCAGTTTTATCATTCATGCATCAGAGATACAATTTGATTTTTTTAATTCATAGATGGTTTTATTTTATTTGATTTTATTTTCTGCTTCATACCAATACATGCTTGGTATTAAGTCTGAGTTGTACAAAGACAGCAAGAACTATTCACCCCCTGAGAGTCTCTTTGAAGTCTCTCATTTTTAGTCTCCCAAAAATTGAAACATTTTTTTTCCCTTATGGGTGTCAATGAACCGAAACATATGTTATATTTTCAAACATTTTTGATCATTTCTCACCCTACTCATCACTGCCCAGTCCTTGAACACCAAGAAATTTTAGAGAACACATGCATTAGTCAGCTTTACATTACTGTGACAAAAATATCTTACAAAAAATGATTTAGAGGAAAGATTTATTTTGGCTCAGAGAAGATTAAGTCTGTCCATTGTTGGTTGACTCCGAGGCAGAACCATCATGGAAGAAGGGCACGGTGGAGGAAAGCCATCAGCTCAGAGCAGTCAGGAAACAGAGGTGCACAGGGAGGGGGAGAGAGAGAGAGACAGCAAAGGGGCAAGGACAGATACAGTCCTTAAGGGCACACCCACAGTGACCTACTTCCTCTAGCCATGCCCCACCTGCTTACAGTTACCACCAGGAATCCATTCAATTATAAATGCATCCAATGGATTAATCCACTGATGAGGTCAGAGGTTCCATAGCCCAATTGTTTCACCTCTAAACATTGCTGTATTGCCTAACACATGAGCCTTTGGGGGATATTCCAGATCCAAACCATAACAACATCCCTATCTCTTTCCCTCCAGATCTCCTGACACTTGTTCTGTACTACTTGGCTCACCTTCAGAACATACAGATTTGTTCTTTGCTGTTCCCCTATCCTACATAAATTTACCCTTGATTTCTTTTCTAAGATATCTCAAAGAACACATAAACTGGCATCCTTCACTCAAGGCTGCACAACCTCATTTTAAAATGAATGTAACTTCACTTAATTAAATGTAGAAAACCCTCTAACAACAAGAAAAATATGGACAGTCTGCTAAATGATATGTTTCCTTAATCCCATCAGAGAACTAACGTCACACATGAAATCTAAGGAAAACCAGGCACCTCCATGCAGAAGGGGGACACCAGCATTGACTCAGGACCCAGGAGGAACACAATGCTTCCCTACAAGTGGGACAGAACATTCTTTGTCCAATCGCCTCAGACTTAGTGTAAGCTTATAGGTGAATAATCCCTGGAAACTGAAACCACCAGCAGGATCTTCACTGTGAACAAAAGAGAGATCCAGGCCTTGGCAAAAGACAAGGGACACTCTAGAAAAATGTCCAAAGTCTCAACTGTGTGGTTGTTTCCATCATGGCATAGGAGCCTTGAGCTGCTGAAGGAAGGGAAATGGTGCTGGTTGCTCCAATGCACAATGAAGACCCGCCATGGCTGCAGGCAAGAAAACAGAAAAGCTCTGTACCCTGGGAAAAGGTAGTGATCCTCCCCTTTTATGAAAACGATAGGATCATGAAAATTATACCCCAGATACCAGGGATGCAGTCCTGGTCTAACACTAGAACAGCAGAACCCCACACTGCATCCCCACCATGCTATCAGGAGCAGAGCAACCAATGCCAACAGCCTACAACAGAGGGACAAAGCCAGAGAAGGAGATTCCGGAAGTACAAGCTGAAAGGGAAGGCAAAAAACTGAGGTAATTCAGACCCTGAGACAGAGCCCAACAATCAACCTGTCTCCAGCCCAAGCCCAAGGGACTAATACAGGAGTTTGAAGCTAGTGGAGAGAGAAAGCAACCAGAGGAACAGCAAAGCTCAAGTCCACTCAATTCCTAATGAGAGTAACTCATCCTCTGCTCTGTGGGTCGTACAAAAGAGGGCTTCCCATTTCCAGGTCCAAATACTGCTCATCTCAGTCTCCACTGTCATACATAGAAAATGGGCAATAAGGAACAAAAAAAAAAAAAAAAAAGAAGAAGAAGAGAAAACAACTGTAAAACATGGTATCTTTTAAACATCATGTTAACAGTAACATTAAATGTAAGTGGTCTAAACACATCAATTAAACAACAGATTAGATAGATTTAAAAAAAACTCTCTGCAAGACATTTACTTTATTTTTTTTTTGACAATGCTGGGTATTGAGCCCAGGGTTGCTTTACCACTAAGTTATATCTCCAGATCTTTTTTACTTTTACTTTTTTTTTCTTTTGCCTGAGGAAGTCTAAGTTGCCCTGCTAGCCTTGAACTTACAATTCTCCTGCCTCAGCCTCCCAAGTAGCTGGGATTACAGCCATGCACCACTGCCCAGCAAGAAAGAAAGTGTCTTTAAATGTGAAAACGTATAAGTTTAACGTATAAGGATAGATAAAGGCACACCAGATAAAAATCAATTAAAGGAGATATGATTTGATTACATTAGCAACACTAAGATATCTAGGATGAAAAGGAACATTATAGTAATAAAGGAATACATAATAATACTGCTTATACACCTAACAAATGGCTTTGAAATGCATGAGGCAAAAACTCATAGCACTGAATGGAGAGAAAAGCAAACCCATAATTACAGCAGATATCAACGCTCTTCTCTCGGTAACTAACAGAGTACAGAGAAAATTGGCAAGGATATAGAAGATCCAAACAACACTATCAACCACTATCATCTTATTGACATTTATAGAACACGCTACAATTGCAGGAAACATATTTCTCTCAGTGGAATGCTTCTTCGTGAAGTGTTTACAATGATAGAACATGTTTGGGGCAATAAAATAAAACTTCACAACTTTAAAAGCACAGATATAACGTAGAGCATGTTCCTGGAACTAATGGAATTAAACTACAGATTAATATCAGAAAAATATCTAGAATATTTAGAAATTTACTAAGTTAGGTAAAATTTTCACCTTCTCTATAGGTCACTTACAGGGAGTGTGGAGTATTTGAGAAAGAACACTTCGCTTATTTGAACACAATTGTCTTAAGAATTTGGATCATTAAACAAGTAATTTCAACAAGAATTTGATTATCTGGAAACCTCTGAAATTACTAAAATTGTTTAATTATAAGTAGCTTAAACATATTACACATACTAAGTGTTCATATGGTAATTCTGTATTAATAGAATACAAACAAAATTAATAGTGGCTTTTAGGGCATTTCATATAGTCGAGGAATATATGCTAAGAGCAAATTATTATTTATTACATTTATATCAAAGTTCTTAAATTTTCACATGAAATTAACCACATCCTTATCCAATGCTCACAGTTTTTCAATTTCCTATACTTTGTGATTAGTTTGTGCCATTTTATGTACTTTAACAAATCTATATTTCATATAAAGTTATCCTATAAAAATTAACAAAGGAGACTTCTTGAAGATTGTTTTGAAAACTCAGGTTTTCAGAACATTCAGTCTTTGAAGAAAAATATTTTCAGTGCTTTGTGTCAACCGTTGTGCTGGTGGGTGTGGCATGGAGGATCCAAAGAATAATATTAGCTAGTACAGCCTGAGTACTAGACAGGTGCAGGCTCTGAAGCCAGGCTCTACAAACAGTACCTTGGATAATCCTTTCACATTTTCTCATTATATTTTGCCCATTTACAAATAAGGAAACAAAAGATAAGTGAATTTTATTAGCTTTTTCCTTGTTAATAGTATCAGGGGTTTAAGTCCAGATTCCCACTGCTCTCTAAGATATGATCAGTTTGGACTTTGCATTACAATATAGTTGAGACGAGGTGTGTGTGCACATGTGTGCACATGCGCACACGCATGTGTGTATACACACATTATTGCACATGCACTGATTATAACATAGAGCAATCGGTAAAGGTAAAAATAAAGAGAAAGTAAGCTGGAAGGCCTAAATAGAAGTGTCTGAATTCGGAGATTGCTTATGCATTTTGGATGACCTTACAGAAGTTATTTAACCCCTTAAGCCTCAATTTTCCCATCTGTAAAATTAGAGACAAGAAAGCTATCTCATGATGTTTAATACAAGGTTCCATAAATTTATTTAAGGATTAACCAAAATCATATAAAAAAAAAACCTCTTGGCTACAGTCATCACTAGAAGTGTAAGCTATAATTTGACAACTAATTGACATTTCCCCACCCTGCCAGGTTGAGAGGTCCCACAAATGCAGGAAAAGCCTTGTCTGCCGCCTTGCTCACCACTTTATCACTAGCACTATGCCCAGCACCCAGCACAGAGTCAGGCCCAACTAAACCACAGGTTCAGATTCAGTAGAAAGGAAAGGGGTGCTGGTGGGGAGTAGGTTCACTAACTGCAAGCAACAAAAGATGGAAGCCAGGCCCTGTGAGATTTTGGAATGTTTAAATAAATGAACAGGAGGAAGAACTATGTTTCAAGTTGGTGGGATAGCATTTGGAAAGTTAATTCCTGGAGAATACACAGTTCATGTTTGAGGGACAATGAGTAACCAGCCTTGCTGAGCAGAGAACTCCTGCAGAAAGCAGTGAGGAGCAGCTGGATCAGGAGGCTCTGGATATCAGGCAAGACAAGCAACCCTTACTTCTTTCCTTCCAACCTTTATATACCAGAAAAGGCTCGTATTTGCTTCTTCTTCATTCCCTTGGGGGAAAATCAGAATGCTCTGATCATTATATTTCATTTGACACAGGTGAACTAGCCATTGTTGCCAGATCTAAGCAATGTGGACAGTCACAGGACGCAGTTGCTGGTGTCAATACTAATGGGCCCTGCTAAGGGCTTTCTGTGAGATCCCCACAGACCCGCTACAGAGTACAGCATTCCAGCATTCATTTCTGCCTCTTCTGAAAGGCGCAGTGTATAGGCAGCTGGGCAGGAGTTCAGGTAAATCTCTCTCCCTGTCATTGAAAAATGAACGTTAAGGTTGATGCCAACATTCTTAATGGTACTACATTATATGGTATTACTAATGAATGACAATACTCTGTCTCAAAAGTGCACAAGAAAAGGCCTGGCTATAAGCTTTCAGTATCTGGAAATCAGTTTGGGTATGGAAATTCGAATAATTTGAACAAATCCTCCCTGAGAAAATTAGGAAACTCTGAACACAATCAATGGCCAGACTGTCGATTAAGAGTGAGGATTGGAAGAAGTTGCTCACATTTGACTAGGCTTCATTTGAAAACTAAGGAACATGAAAGATTCTTACACTAGGATTCCTTTTTCAAAGCTTAAGTCCTCCACCCCCATAGCTAATGGATAAAAAGAACTATTGCTTTTCTTTTAAGAAAGTTCTCTAGTGAAACTTCTTGTATCCTCTAAGCCCCACTAACGAGAAATCATTTCTTCTCATTGTAGTTGTGTATGTCCTTTTTCTGCTCCCTCAAGGCTTTCAAGAGTACAGTCAAGTGTCACTTAATAACAGGGATACATTCTGAGAAATGCAGCATCAGTTGATTTTGCTAATGATGGAGACCACTACACACAAAGGCAAAGTGGGAGGGCTTGTTCCTACAACAGACCTGGACAGCACGTCGCTGAACCGAACACTAAGAAACTGTGACACTGTGGTACTTGTGTGTGTAGACATGTCTAAACATAGAAAAGGTATTATCATGTGTTAAATCCAGATAAGATGTAATGTTATACAGCTGAATACTTTTTTAGAGATATTGTGGGTAAGAGAAGGGAGGGATACGGGTGGAAAATTGGGGGGGGGCACCCCTGGGGGTAAATCTAGTATCCAGAAACTATACACATTTTATATTATTTTGTTAAAAATTTGTATGGTTGTTCAAAAATAAAAATAAAAATAAAATACTAGGCTATAGAGCCTGGAGCGGTGGCTTGGTGGTTATGGTGCTTGCCCAGCATGCACAAGTACATGGGTTCAAACCCCAGCACCACATATGCAACTGAGTGTCAGAGCAATGAAAGCCATGTGAAAAACTCAATAAAAATTGATTCTCTCTCTCTCACTGTCCTTCTCTTAAAAATACTAGGCTGTAGGAATTTTCAGTTCTATTAGAAACTTACAAGACAACCATCTTACATGTGGTCCATCATTGATCAAAATGTCATTATGTGGTGCATAACTGCATTTCAAATCCCACCCCAGAATCCTATGCCTTGTATTTCTGGGCAATTAATTTCGTGGTTGGTACTGCAGAGATACAGTAGTTCCCAATGTGCTCCTCACCATCAGCCTTGTCCTTACGACTGAGTTTATGCTATGGGTTAAGTGGAGAATTGAATCACATGTAGTCCAGAACTCAAAGTGCCTGCCTCAGTGTCCCTTCCATGCTAAGACTTTACTTTTCATTAAATCAAGCTAACGATTTAATGTGCTACTCTCTTTCCTCAAATTTTATATTTTTCAAGAGAACTGAGGTGAGAGGTATAGCCTGCAAAAATCAAATCACTAAAAGTTGTTCAAGGAGACTTTCTGGACACTTGAATCACTCCCAGGAAAGAGGCAGTCTTCTCACTAGCCCTTCACTGCTCTGTCTACTCAGAAAGAACTATGTAGAATCTTCTACACTATAGCTCCTTTATCAAGGTTCAAATTTCATAAAGCAATATTCATTCAGCCACCAGCTTGATCGCCTATAAATTCCAGTTACTCTGATAGCTAATAGGACAAGAATAAAGATGGTTTGGGGACTAAGAGAGTCCTCAATCTACTGTAGAAACAGACATCTTAAGAATTGTACTACTACATGGTAAATGTTATAAATGAAGGAGGCCTTGGGTGACAGCAGGTCACAAAAGAATCTATAAAACCCTGAGAGGACTAGGGAGGGTTTTAAGGATGATGTCTAAAGGCTAAGTAGAAATTAGCTAGATGTAAAGAGGGAAGAAATGAGTTGCAAATAGAAGGAACAAACCACAGACATGGACACATGTGCCATCATCGTGGGTCTGGGAAACACAAATGGTGTCACATGGATGCAGTGCAGAATCCGAAAGACAAAAGGAAAACAAGAAAGCTCAGAAAGTGGAAAAGACTGGTCTTAAATGCTAAGCTAAGCACCCTGAATTTTATTTAGCTAAGGGACCTTCTATTTGCAGACTCCAATTTAATAAACAGGTTTTTTTTTAATAAAGCTTTGAGCAAAATAATTCAGAATTCTTTGACACAAAAGTCAAATATGTAACTTACAACTACCACTTTCATTAGTATCTGAAATTTAATGTCAACAAAACAGAATAAATGCTTGCTCCAATCCATATATACCTCTCCAGCCCCTCTCCAGAAAGACCTTCAAATCTCAATAAATAGCACTGCCGTCTATGTGGTTGCTCTATTCCAGAACTTGGGAGTCATACTTGATTTCTCTCTTTCCCTGATTTTCCACTTTCAAATGAACAAGTAGTCCAGCCTGCTCTAGTTTCTATAATTATTCAGGACCTAGTCATTTTCCATCAGCTCCCTGCCTATAATTCATTCTATGTCTCCTAGCTTCCCACTTGAATATGAACACAGCCTCCCATCTTCTCTGCCTCTCCTCTTTCCCCAGTAGTCTTTCCCCAAACAGCATCCACAGTTCTCTCTTAAAATATAAACTTGAGCATATTACGTGATGTTTAAAATCCAACAGAGGCCTCGTCAAGATTCTGTTTGGACTTTTGCTTCCTGGGAGTCCTGAGCATGGAGTTCATCAACTTGAGGATTTCTTCTTCCAGCTACTTGGCTCTTAATGGGCTACTTGGCTCTTAATGAACTACTTGTCAATCATTTGAATCCTTTGGAAAATGATTCATTAGACAATATTGATACTCTCCAGAAACTCCAATACTAAACCTTCTGATGATTCTATCAATTACAGCATGCTCCCCTCTAAAATGAAAAGAGGTCCAGACAAATCTGGTTATGTTACTACAAATTAGTGTACCTCATTATCTGACTGTTTCTGAAGCCATATTCCAAGTATATTATATGAGCAATTGGAGGAACAGAGTTTTGTTTTTTTTTTTTTAAGAGAGGACAGTTTTTGAGTTTTTTTTTTCACATGACCTTCATTGCTGACACTTGGTTGTGTACGTGCATGCTGGGCAAGCACCATAACTGCCAAGCCACCACTCCAGCACCAGGAACACAGTTTTAATGCAACAAGAGGATTGCCTGCAAAAGATGTCACTCACTCTCTCTCTCTCTCTGTGTATACACGTAGTTAGAGAGAGAGAAATAATCCTCCTCCTTCTTTCTCCTTTCTATGCATACACTAAACTGGGATATGTTTCCAGATATACTTGCCTTGATGTGACCTTTCTAAAATGCCTTTCAAAGGGATATTCACAGTGAAACGAAAGCTGTTTTCTTTCCAATCCCAACATGATTTTTCACTCTGTTGCTGGACCCTCATTTGAGTTCTTCACTGGGGAAATTCAATGGCTGCTTGCAGTTCTGCATGAGGTTGTGTCTGTGCTATGGCTCTAGAAAGCAATTTGGCAGCACACCTAGCAGACCGATATTACATACACTTGGAGTAGCAGATTCTGCTACTGTTTGGTGATCCAGGATAGCAAAGATAAAAAGGATTACTAATATAGTTTTATAACACTTTCCATTTATCCCTGAAGAGACATGGGTCTTACAAGTAATCAATGAACCCAAAATATGTCAGTGGCTTTAGAAAGTGTGAAAATAAGCCAAACACAAATGGTTTCTAGTACACAGCACAAATGCTGTCTTTTTTGACTCTTCATAGATTGTATGCAAACATTCTCACCCATGTTTCCTGACTCATGATTCAATATTTTATACCCGAACCTCTCTGTGTGAATGTGCTGCATTTTATTTATCAATTTAATCATTTGAAAATACTCTTTTATTTTAGTTTTTTATTAGTACATTATAGTTTGTACATAATGATGGGGTTCATTGTCACATATTCATAGATAATGTGCTACATTTTAAGGTGAAGGGTAAAATTGCTCACCTTGACAGCTGTCCTGACAAGCTCAGAATTGTGCTTCTCAGAACAAATAGGGGAAAACTAGTCTTTTCATATTAGTGCTTTGAAAGACCTCCCAAATTTTTCCTCCAAAAGTAGCTCTGCTATCTACTTCTCACAAATTATAACCACTAAGAATTTCAAAGAGTCGTAACATCTAAAGAACACTTTGCCACACAGCTTATTCACTTTGCTCAATAAGCTGCTCTTACATGATAAAGCTCAGATCTAAGTAATGTCTTTTTATTCTAAGCCTTGTGCTTCTTATGCTGGCCTTTATTTATATAAATATATAAAGTTAAGGTCTTTATTTCTTAGTTAGTAATACAAAATAAAAAGCACAAATGTCAGAGAAATATACTCGAAACTGAAATATCCAGATTAGGAAACTATGAAATGTGGGAATTTTTAAATCCTGTCATTTGAAGCAGCAAGACTTTTCGCACTCTAGCCTGAGTGTCTTTGAAACACACTATTCATTTGCTCTGAGGCAGCCCAAAGTAGGATGTATTGGGTTGGCAGGCTCACATTCTTGGAGAATACTCTGTAGCCACCATTAATCTGAATGTGGATGCTTTAGAGCCTTCACTGGATACAACAGTGCACACAGATTATTGCATTTAGAAACACTTTGTTTTTGCTTTGTATTTTTTGGGGGTGAGGCTAGAGATAGGGTATGGACTGAGAAGGGAAATTTTTTTTCCTCATAAAAATGTAGATGGCAATGTATTTGAGTTGATGCTAGATCTTCTGATAACAAGCGAAGTGTGTGTGAGTGTGAGTGTGTGTGTGTGTGTGTGTTAGGAGTTGTTTAAAAGAGATAGTAGAGATAGAGGCTAGAGCAGTGACTCGGCAGTTATGGCGCTTGCCCGGCATGTGCAAGTACAAGGATTCAAACCCCAGCACCCACGTACACAACTAAGTGTCAGAGCAACGAAAGTCATGTGAAAAACTCAATAAAAATTGATTCTGCCTCTTTCTCTCTTTCACTGTCCTTCTCTCTTTAATAAAAATAAGAGATAGAGATAAATAATTTTGCCCCTTCACTCTTGAAGGTCCACGGTGTACCCTGGCATGTCCATAACATGCTAACTCATCCAGTTGTCTTTCCGGTGGGCTGAGCAGTACCCTCAAGCAACATTCTCTTCGTCATAGTCAGGTACATGTTGAGGGGAAAGGGCGAGGTACACCAAATAAAGTGGGCCACATTTTCGGGAAGCTCCCAGCCTCTCCCAATCTGCTAGAGAAGGACCTGAAAATTCAGCTCTGGTAAAGATCTCATTCCTCTCTCATTTTCAAAAGTATTGTAGAAAAGTGTAAAGTTAGAAGAAACAAAAGTCCTGGGTTGATTCATAAGTTGCAGTAAATCATACATTTCTTCATTTCTACCTCTCATACTTCCTTGACCTCTTTCCTCAGTATATAGATTAGGCTATCAACAGCATGCTTTTAGAGAATGGTTTCATTAAATAGGACTAGGGGTGTGGCTCAGTGGTAGAGCACAAGGCTCCATGTTCAATCTCCAACATGCCCCCACAAAAAGCAATAGTATCTGTGAGAGCACAGCATGTACTTCAAAGTGCTTATAATTAGCATCATTATGCATCCCCACAGAGTACAAACAGGACTAGGATCTGGGACAGCTAATAGTGTCATTGTGCCAGACAGCTCTAATCAACTGGGAGTGGCTTTCAAGCTCTGTGCTGAAAAGGACTTTGAGACTGATCCCAGGCTCTAGGGAAAATACAGTGTGAGGTCACACGAGTAGAGTGACATCAGACACTAGCCACCTCAGCCATGAGGGGAGTCTGCCACTTTATGTTACCACTCAAAACTTCAATAGCGACTCAAAACCCTATCACATTTCCCAAGAATTGCATTCTCCTCCAGTCACCCTGTGTCTCAGGATATAACCTCTAATAAAAGAACAAAATTTTGGTGAAGTAGAATACAAATGCTGGAAAAAATTTAAATGAGTGTAATTTCACAATCCAAAGCCTCCTTCCAACAATTTTTCCTTTTATCTTCAAAATTACGGTTTTCACATTAAAGTCTGCATGAAATAAAATTGATCAGCTCAGCCTTTGTAGTCCTTCTCCATCCTTAATTTCCAACTCCTATAATTTCATTCAAGGAAAGCTTGTTCAAAGCATTGCTTTAGAAAGAAGCATTCCTAGGCTAAAGAAATCAAAACTAAGTTAGAAAGTCTCATGCTTCCTGGACACTATTACTTAGGAGAAAGATTGGGCTGTCAACAGCAGGACTGGAGAGAAGGCAGGCCCAGTGAAATAATGGGTGCAATATGGGTGCCACCCCAATTTCTCAAATTCACACTTTTATCAACATGTTAAAGGGGGTAAACAGAAAAGCAGCAGATCTATACCAACTTCACCCCAGAGTTATGTTCTGCCTCTGCCAGAAAGTAATTCAAGAGATTAATTCACTACAGAGGCGAAACACTTGGTAATTTTTTTCTCCTTTCTTCTCCACTTTACTACCCTTTGCTGACCAAAAGACCTTTTAAAAGGTTTATGTATAGCTGTCAGATTTTAAATTGTACTCTTATATTGAAAATTAAATTACGAACAAATATTCCTACAAATGTTTAAAACTTTTTCTTACAAAATGATCTAAAAAATACTTGCTTCCAATGTGACAAGCTTCAAGAAGTTTCTCTACTGAGAAAAGCCACATAATAGCATCCTTCCCTGAATTTTGAAAGGTCTTTGCTAATAGGGATGCTGAAATGACCTTGGGGTCACATGGCTCCTGCCAGCAGCTAGATATTACCAGTAACCCAGTAAAAGGAGATGCAGAGCCTGAATTGATTTCAGCTAACAATACAGCTTCCAGAAACAAAGGTGTTAGTGAAATTGATGTGGGATTTTTGAGATGAGGCCGGATTCTCTGCTCC
Organism: Aplodontia rufa; assembly: GCA_004027875.1. Classification (NCBI taxonomy): domain Eukaryota; kingdom Metazoa; phylum Chordata; class Mammalia; order Rodentia; family Aplodontiidae; genus Aplodontia; species Aplodontia rufa. Next base: position 36,711 of record PVKS010008935.1, on the reverse strand, counting down.
TGCTGATGAATGAAGAGGGCCTGGCTACAGAATTCCGTAGCCAAAGTAGCCCGTTTTCAGTGTTTGCAGCTCTTCTCAGAACTGAGAATTTGGGCTTGTTGCAGGTCCCTTAGGTCTCTGCAGCCCAAAAGTGTTAGCAGCTACCCAGCTAAGAGCTGGAATTTCCTGTGGGGTGTTGCAGCTCTTGGTGTGGAAACACACCCCTGGTAATTCAGCACCGATCTTTTGGGTCCTTGTCTCGAAAATTTGAAGAATAAAATCCAAGGACAATCACGGAAGGAGGAGTAAAAGAAGTAGGATTTATTTAGGAAGAAGAGCAGAGACTCTGCAAGGCGAAGGGGCACCTGGAAGCAGGATACGGCCTCAGTATGTTAGGTAGGGGTTTGTATAATCTTTGGGTATGACCATAATTAACACTCACGCAAAGCAGGTATTGAGAAATGCATCAACTCCATTGGTTAAAATCTATGTAAAACAGGCATTATAACTGGTCTAGAGCACCATTGGTTAAATTCTGTATAAAGCAGGCATTAAAACTGGTCAAGAGCATCATTGGTTAAAATCTATGTAAAGCAGGCATTAAAACTAGTCAAGAGCACCACTGGTTAAAACAAAAGGTGGCAAATACTTCTTAGTACCCACCTGTGACCACCCCCATCTCTTAGTTGGGACAAAGGCGAGCCTCAAGGTCTTTTTGCATTTGAAGGCCCTGAGCATACCCTGTCAATCACTCTCTGCCTCTACCAGCTAGCTCTTGGATGGGGGCCCTCTGTCCTGACTATCTAGCCATTTCACCGTCTCTCCTAATCTGTCTCAAAATGTCTGAAAGAGTCCCTCAATTCAGCTCAATTTCAAATGTAGGTGCATCTTATATTATCATACTGTAGCTTTTTATTTTGAAAGTATTGAACCAAAGATAAATTCCTGTGCAAATTCAATATAAATATTTGATTAGCAAAATTGAATGCATGAAGTTATTAAATAGGACTGGGAGTCTTCACAAGCATCAACACTATTGAGCTACTTTTAATCCCCCACTGAGGATTCTACCTTTCTCACAGAGTTACTGATCCTTCAACCAAATTTCTTATACCAATGTGCTCCTTGAATCATGACAAAATTCCACTGTGAGTTGAAAATTTCATGAAAATGCATTTAATGCACCTGACTACTGATCATTGCTTCTCCTCGCCTACCATTAATGTGCACAGAACATTTAACATTAGCCTACGACTGGACAAGAATCTACCACAAAGCCTATTTCATAAGAAGATGAGGACTACCTCTTGACATTTACTGAATGGCTGTATCTAAAACACTGTGACACAAAGAACTGTACTATTCAGTTCCCTCCTTTCCTGATTGTGGGGCTTCCTGGGAGCTCCGGCTTGCACAGAATACAAGAGAAGACCAACCATCCTACCATAAATCACCAGCCCTGAAGAAGATCAAAATTTAAAGTACAGGAGTTTTTAATTGTGGGGAGTTGGATTGTCCCCCCGGGAGCCGGGAGCCGGTCAGGAGGTGAGTGCCGAAGGCTGGAACCTGGGTCCCCCTTGTCCGGGGACCCCTTCCCACCCAGCCGTGGAAATGAGTCAACCACACGCAGTTGATGGCAGCCCAGAATTCCTTTATTATTAAGGCACACAGGTTTTTATATAGGGAGGAGGGGAGACAGCCAAGGAATCAATAATCCTTCTAAGGGGGTTGCCAGGGGTAATGCAGAGTACAGACAAACAACTAGGTAACAACACATTCCAACCCACTCTAATCTTCATAACAATTAGGAAGCTTAACAAAGCAGGACCTAGTAGCTCTTCCAGAAGGAACTTATGGAAATAGTAACAAAATCGCTCTAGGGCAGCTGTTGAAATGGGGGTGAAGGCTACACCCCAACATAATGATTTTCACTTTCACACCATCATGGAATCAAATGATCCTTGGTTAAACCATCGTTAGTCAGGAAATGTTGGTATAGGAAGTTGGAAGCAGGTTGGCCTAGGAATTTCCAGTGGTGGTAAGGAGATAGATCCAGAACACAGAACAAAGAGGTGGGGAGGTGACCTATGCAATAAGGAGAATCCAGAAGACAACAGGGGTGAGAAAAGTGGAAGGCAAAGATCAAAGTCTTCATGGAGAAGGCAGAGATACAAAACCTGCAAAGATGACTAAGGTTTGAATTCACAGGTATGCAAGGAGGAAGGGAGAGGCTTCTCACCCAAGTTATGATCCTCCTTGCTGTATTCCTTTTACTGATAAGACTCAAACAATTCTCAAAGTATTTCTCACACAGAAACTGGGGTGCATCTTCCAGTTCACAGCTGGGCATAGTTTGGGTGGCATTCATTTTCTGCCACAATGGTGCATGACCCTAGTGTTTTTCCTTCAGTTGATGGTTTTCCATACCCACACATACAGAATGTACTATCTTATAATTCACAGAAACAGTGAAGACTGAGCTGACCCTCTGCTAACACCATAAGACTAGAAGATCCTAGTATACGGCTTTCTATTCTTCATGACTGCACTGCATTCACGCTTGATTTCTCCATGTATAACAAGGAGGAATGTGCCACTTATCAGTTTATTGCTTCTCCGTTCCAAATCCACCCTTCATTGCCTGCTTGTGATACTGAAACATTTCTCCCTCGGCAGGCATGATGTTAATATTTGTCAGTAGAGGACACAGGCAGGTGGGAGGGACCCTGGAACAGAAAAATCTTCTCTTGGTGCTGGAAGGTTTTAGTTTTTCCTACTTGTGCTGCACTGAGCTGGTATTTAGGACATCCAAGGAAATTCCTTCTAATGAGTTCAGTGGCACACCTAAAGGCAGCTTCCTAGTGACTTGTACAGGTGCCCCAGCTAGCTTTCTGCATAGTTCCATACTGTGTCCCAGCAACCTCCTGGGGATGACTGTCTTCTCAGTAAGCTCAAAAGCATCCTCCTCCCCTGGGAAGCTTCTATAAATATCACTTTTTCCCCAGCAGGGATTTCTCAACCTGGCAGCCTTGCACTGCCCTTGGCTAAGCCCTGCTCTGAGCAACTCAACAAACTTCTGCCATACAGTGGGTGACAGCCCTCCCCTGTGGAGTATGAATCCTCACATTGAGGTGGATTCTTCCCTGGGGTACTCTCCCTTAGTCCTTTAGAGCTTTCATGCATTGCTTCATCATTAATCTCTTAGTAATTAATAATTTGTCATTTCACACCTTCCCTGTTATAATTTACATACGAGATGTAAATTATAACAAAAGCTCACAAGTGAAGCAATATAGGAAAGTTTAGAGGTGAAATGCCTGGGTTATGAGAGCCTTACCCTAATCAGTGCATTAATTCTCTGATAGGCATTTACTGGGTGGTAACTGTAGGTAGGTAGGGTGTGGCTGGAGAAGTGGGTCATTAGGAGCATGGCACTGGGGTATATATTTTGTGAGTGGAGTTTAGTCTGCTCTCTTTCTCTGCTTCCCGGTGGCCATGTCCTGAGCTGCTTTCCTCCGCCATATTTTTCTACCATGATGTTCTGCCACATCTTGGGCCCAGAGCAATGGAGCCAGCCTTATATGGACTGAGACATCTAAAACCATGAGCCCCAAAATAAATTTTACTCCTCTAAAATTGCTTTTATCAGGTTTTTTGGTCACAACAACAAAAAAATAAAACTGACCAAAACTTTCCCTATTCAGACTACAATGAGGTTTCTTTCTCCTGATTAGACCCTAATACAATAGAAGGAAATGGACAAGAGGTCAAAAGGATCACATTCTTTAGGGATTAAAATGAAAGCTATATAACAGGTGAAACCTGATAGACTTATCAAAAAACTTTCTCAGTGAAGACCCACCAATGAGCAAAATTAAAAGTGTGTGTTTGGGTTGAGGCCAAGGTGGTAAGGTGTAAAATGGGCTGACTGCGGGAAACAAGGGGGTATGTGCTTCCCTGTCAATGTTTCCAATGATCCTAAACCAGTACAAAGCCACTTTCTCTCAACCTCTGTTCTAGATCAATTTTGTTTTTAAAGAGACCAATGTCTTTGTATCCTGATGCTTTCAGTTACAACACATGAGATCCTTTCACTACCAGGAAGGTTTTTCAGTATAACAATAACCACCCAGATGTCTCCAAACAACCAGATATTTAATCCTGGAGACACAAACAAGTTCCTGACAGTTGATTTAATGTTTTGTTTCTTCATCCAGATGTTTTAGTGTCTTATACACACTTTTTCAATTACTTTGGTGCAATACATCCTCTTATAGCTTGGCAGTTTGGAACTTGCTTTGTCTTAACACTGAGAAGCATAATAAATGTGAAAGTAAGTAAAATAATTTTTATTTCCAACGAAAAAAACGAGAATTCATGGCTATAAGAAGGAAAGGATTATTAACAAAGTGAATTACAGTCCAAACTTAATTTTTAAAATTCAGTTCTGTTATATTTAGAATTTAGTTTCTGTTTGCATTTGCAAGTTAAAATGTACAATATTTAAAGTCCAGCTGAAAGATTTTTTAAGACATACCAAGTATTTTTATAAGGTAGTTCCTTCCTTATTACTTTTAGAAATATTAGAAATTTTAGAAATTTAGAAATTTTAGAAATTTCCAGTAATCTGAAGTTACTAGAAATTCTAATCTTTTCCCCAAACGTGAAAAAATAAACATCTTAAAAATATATTCCACTTTAATCTCATTATCCTTCTTGAAATTGTAGTTACATTTTACCTGTATCTCTTTAATACCTTCTTCTCTTTTTTCTTTTTTATTTCCTGAATGTTTTGTGGGGTTTGTTTGTTTGTTTGTTTTTGTAAATGAGGTTTCTGTCAGGATATCATCCCTGGGTCTTCTACAGCCTTCTTTTCTCTCCTTTTATTTCTTGAAGTCAAGGGTAAAGGAAATAAAAAAAATAAAATAAAAAGACAAATCTCAGTTTGAGTTAAGGAGCTTTTCATATTGAACAAGAAAAAGACTTCATTCAGATGCTGTAAAGATAAACTCAGGGTGGTTATTTTATCCATTCACAGGGAGCAATTTTCAGCCTAGAACCAAGAAGAAGAAGCAGAAGGTTCTTAATCTGGTTTTGCTGTGTTCGGTGTTTTTTGAATGATCTGAACCATGAAATACAGACTGATTTACCCCAGTTGTAAGCCATTGGAAAAACGGTTCAAAACCCAGGCATGTAGTTTATACACACACATGCATGCACCCCACTTTGTGCATGTAGAATTATTCACATACTTAACTCCAGTTAGATCAACATTGCATTATCTCTGCCCTCAACACTGTAACACAGATATACTGGTGTTCTCAAAAAGTGCATGAGAGCACAGGGTCCTCCTCCACTGCCTCTGTAGCAACAATAATGCTGGTAAAACTCTGAATGGGTGACATGCCGAGAGAACACTCTGTCATCTGCTGTACTTGTTAACAAAGGTACAGTCATCCTAAGCAAAGAACATAACAGAAAAGAATAATGGGAAGGAACCTCATTCCTCTGTTAAGGAAAATTCAACGAATGAGGGCAGGTGACTTTCCCAAGGTCTCCCCAGAGAGCCAGTGGCAGACCTAGAAGCCAGCATCTCCAACTCCCAGTTATTTGCCACACTGTGTACTGTGGCTGCCATCAGCTTTTAGTGATCTGTCTTCCTTCTTCCAGTAACATTAATATCATCCAAAGATTTTTAGCCTCCCCTACTAGGCTAATCCTCAAAAAATATTATTTTGTCAAAACTATTGAGATTTATCATTAACACCAATAAAGAAATCATGATATATGCTAACACTTGTCAGTTGACAAGAAGAAAAGATGAAATGTGATCAACGACTTGTAGAAAAGGAATACAGACAAAGGCAGGTTTGAGCTTACAGATGCAGACTTTGGAAAGACCCAGGCTATTACCTCCTGGCCAGCCTGCCTGCTGAAGTAGAAATCTCACTACGAATGTCTCCTTTGAGATATTTAGTCCATTCCACAATCGGAAATACTTTCTTGTGGGCAGGAAAATTCACTGGAATAAGGAGGGTCATTAGGCAGCATATGTGAGTTACAACCATTGCACTCTTGGGCAATTGGGAAATGATATATACTACGTGTACACAAAGATAGGGGAAATAAGGCAGAATTGTGGGGTCACACACTTAATACATTTCACTCACAGATGATCTAGAACGGTCCTGTACCCTGCCCCAAACCTGCACTGAAACACATACACACACACACACAGAATTCCTGGAGCTCATTTAATATTCATAATAGCAGACAAATCTTTTACTCCTTATCAGTTCTAGAGAGGCTAAGTATTAAAACAAATTGAATACACCCAGGAAGCAAGTAGTAATACTTCAGAATTTTATGTCTATACCTAATTCACCTTCAGGAACTTGAAAATGCCAGATTTGCTGGCTTGCCCGAAATTCTGTTATGGATTCTCCTTTAGTTCATACCTTCTGTTTTGCTCAGTATACATCAAATTTTAGTATATATAACAATTATTTATCTTGTTATAAGAGTATTTATCACACTATATAGAAAATATTTGAGATTTTCAAATGTAATTTTGGCCACATGCAATTTTTGCCGTACATCTAACAGTTCAAAATCCTAACTCCAGCTAATAGGTATCTGCATGATTTGTGAAGGTGGAGTCATGGCATGAAACCTCAGTGTGTGGGTTGAGGTATTTGCATTTTGTCCATAAAGTTGGGGACACTGTGAGGGTTCCTGAGAAAGCAACTGACATGGCAAAATGTTTTAATAACATCAATCTAGTGACTTTGGAGAATATACATTGAAATAATGAAGCTAGTGGTAGACTAGAAGAAGGGTCACCTATTTACAGATCATTTCAATAGTCTGGGCATGAAAGAAAGAGACTTCAAGTAGGATGACTGTAGAAAAGTAAAGGAAGCATGAATGACTGCAAGGAAGATGCTGATGGGCTATGCAGGGGAATACAGATAACGTAACGTAGTTACTAAATGCAAATGATCGTGTCATACAAGTCGGGACCACCTAGCTGCGTGGTCACAAACATTACTTAATCTTGTTGTGATGGTTAATTTTGTGTGTCAACCTGTCTTGGTTGGGCCAGGGAATGCCCAGACATTTGGTCAAACTTACTCTGGAAATGTCTGCTAGAATTTTTCTGGATGAGAAACACTCCTTGGGGCAAGGTGGGTGGACCTCAATCAATCAAAGACCCTAATAAGTTGTGGGGAGGCTGGGTATAAAAGAAATTTCCTGTCTGCCTGACACTCCGGAGCTGTGACATTGCTCTTTTCCTGCCTTCAGATTCGAATTGAAATGTTGGCTCTTGGCTTTCCAGCCTGCCAGCTTTCAATTCTCACCATCAGCTCTCCTGGTTTGCAGCCCTCTGGACTGCGTGTTGCCTCTCCTGGATCTCCAACTTGCTCGCTGCAGATCTTGGGATTTCTGTCTCCATACTCATGCGAGCTCATTCCTTATAACAAATCTCTTTGTATATACATTTCTGATGGTTCTGTTCCTCCAGAGAATCCTGGCAAATACATTCCCAGAATTTCACTTTCTTTATGTGTATGTTAGGCTCAATAAATTAAATCAGTTTTACTCTGAGGACTAAAATGACAATATATGTGTGGCTCTTTAAAAAGCAATCTTAACAGTAAAACCAGAGGTTTCAAAAAATTAAGCTCATTCAGGTGGTGTAGAAGTGTTTCAATAGGTAGGCTCCTTACCTGTATATGCAGACTTACTAAATAACCCCCCAAAGTGCATGGGGTTTAGATGAGAGAAATGGGGCTAGATGTGTGATAAGCATTTCCATGAACCCATCCAAGTGCCCTGAAATGTGCTTTTAGGTTAATAAGCTTTTCAAATTAATCACTGGAGAGGCAGAAGGAAACACCTTGAGATTTTGTGATTGCACTAAAAAAAGCAGAGGTGGATCCCAAGGGTGCTATAAGATGAACATAACCTGAGAATGACTTTGGCTCAGCTGGATGTTTCACCCATCGCTGTAAACCTTCTTGAGAATGGACTTGATGTCTAATGACAATCACTCCCAGTCATAAATTCATATTCACTGAAACCTCCTCCTCTCTTCTCAAAGCTCCATCTTCACAGACCTTCTTTCTGCTATATTCTCTCATTGAGAGGACAGAAAACTGCTTGCCTCACTTGATGTTGAGGGAGATGTGGTTAAGTGACTCAGATCTCCCCTTCCCTTGGAAGTCTCCATTCTGCATGGCCATCTCCTCCCTGTGTTCACTCCGTAATGACACTGGACACTCCTACTAATATCTACTATGCTCCAGACAAGGAAATCATTTTTCTTATATTCTAAAAACAAATTTAGAAGATTCTCTCACCCCCTCCTCAAGACTCAGCTGGATGGTTTCGAGCTCCGTTCCCAGGATACACACCTGTTCTGTTCCACCTCTATTCTCACTATTACACAGGGATCCCATCCCATCATACAGGATCCACATCAAGTCAAGGTCTTTCATCATTATGATTCCTTCCTACACATATGTCACAACAGTTAATGAAGTGATTCAGGTTTTCATTTTGATACTCCAAATCAAGCTCTAGGAAATTATAAGACTTAAATTTTTAAAAATACACTTATGCAAATAAGATGCTTCGCCATTCAAGAGCATTAGCTCTGTCTTGAAATACGAAAGCTGAACAGCCCCCTGCCTCTTATATTTTATATGTTTTAGCATAACATGTTCCCAAGGAAAATGGCCTTTCCTATGATGTGATCAGAGTATGGACTAAACAAAATGCAGGAAAAAAAGCACATAGGTTAACAGCAAAATGCTCCGACATACAGGGTGTTTATCTTCAGGGTTCCCCATACATCCATCCTCTCCTTAGTTGTCTTCTTTGTGCCTCATCTTTGCTGAGTATATGTGCTCTCGTGCTCTTGCCTCCTACCAAATTAAAGATTTGAATTAAAAATAAAACCTGATTCTGGATAATGGAGTTGCCAACATCAGGCATATTTTAGACTAATGGGAGTTTCCAAATTTCACAAAGTTAACATAATAGCAATATTTTCTCCACCAGATACTTTAACTATTTTTGTATTGGGAGAAATCGTATCTCTCTGGTCAGAATGGACTATTTCAAACCCTAGTTTAAAGTATCATAAAAGAAGAATGGCAGTTGCACATGGCCTCTCCAAATAGGAATGCAAAATATGATAAATAACATTAAAATGAACTTCTAATTTGCGAGTTTTAGTGTTAAACTGAAAAGACTACAAAGCTAAGTAGGAGGCATGTCAGTTTTATCTAAAGCCCAATTTAACTATGAGGCATCTCAGGGCTGGGAAAATATATAAAAAAACTACTAAAGATTAGGTTATAATATCATACTACATTGATAAATTGGAGACATGGTCTGGAATTGATACAATGAGGTTCAAAGAATACAGAATGGAGCAAACATAAACTGAACAATCTGATGGGAGTATGTAAGCTAAGTCACAGGCACAGAAATAATGATTCAGACAGAGCAATTAATGTAGATCAACCCTGAATATGACTTTCTTTACACACCTAAGAGGCAACTACCTCTAAGAAGTGGTACAAATAGAAATACTATGGGTTCCCTATATAGAACAATTACTTTGATACTGAACACACCATTTTAAGACAATACCAAACAGAAAAATTAAAGAACACCAAGAATCAGAGTCCATTTAAGATAAAACAAAATGATTTTTTAAAAATATTTGAATTGAAAACCTCTGAAGAAAGGAAGTTTAATGAGGGTTGAGGGCTCTGCCTATGGAAGTATCTAGAGACCAAATAGCTACTTTTAAGTATAAATGGCCATCATCAGAAGTAAAGGGATTGAGATTTGATGATTCAAAATTTGGAAAGGGATATTTCTCAAATAATGAGACTTAAAATTTAGGTTAAGGAAATATTAGGTTGATGAATGAGTGGAGAAACCAATGAAGAAAAATGACATTGATATTCTGGTAAAGAGTAATTATTTTGCAGCTGGATAGAGTACAATAAAAATTACATTCATCATGAAAGTATGAAGAAATGAAACAGTTGATATTTGTCCATTAATCAACATAAAACCGAAAGCATTCTGCCCCCTCCGAAATTGCAATGATGACAAGCAATAGAATATGAGAGATAATGCTTCCAAAAGTTGACAAACGGTGTCTTTTGAATGTTACTGACTATCCAATCCCATGATGGTCATCAGACTACTAAAATAATACTAATAATATAGAGTCACCTTACATCTGTATGGTGCTTTACCATCACCAAATCTCAATTGGCTTTCTCTAGGTGCCTCTGCTGGCTGGTTGCCCACCAACACCTTGTTCTCCTGAACTCTATGTCCCTCACATATGCCATTTTGAGACCATATTAACATTAACCAATTAACTAAGTCTACAATGCCACTGCCAATGTATCACACAAGCTATTGGTAATTTTGAGAATGTTTCTCAATCCAAGCTTTGCAGTGACAGGGAAATGCTAATTACATTTCGAGAATTGCCGCCAAGTTCTCAAATTAAACTTACTCATATTTTCAAACCAATGTATAAGGAGACTGGGGTGGAACTCAGTGGTACAGCACATGCCTGGAATGTCCAAGGCCCTGGGTTCAATCTCCAGCAACATATGCAAAAACAACACAAAGGCAACAACAACCTGCAAGTGCTACATAGGGAACAAAAGGGGTGAATGAAAGGGTACCAGTGTGACAAAGAAATAAAGGACTGGGGATTTATGGGGAGGTACTTATGTTAAGGAAACTTTTTTAATAGCGTTCAAAAGGATAGAGTCAAATACTTTGAAGTCTATTACTCATCTCTGAATTGGGTGCCATGGAGTTACCAAAATGCCCATGATATCAAAAAATACAATTCTAATTGAAAAGATAAGACTAAGGGCTGGTAGAGCACTTGCCTAGCATAAGAGAGGTCCTGGGTTCAATCCCCAGTACTTCAAAAAGGAAAAGGAAAGGAAGGAAAGGACTAACAAATATCAAACCAGAAAACTATGAAAAGTAGTGCAGATTTGTTTGATAAACTCAGAAAAGAGGGAGATTAGTGGGCCCAGTATTACCCTAAGAGCAGGGAGACCATGATATGTATGGTACAGAGAAAAAGAGGGCAATACTGGTCCAAAACTCAGTGTAAATCAAGCAATAATACATAGAAATGTGAAGAACAGGTGGGAGCTCCCATAGGAGAGAATATCTGAATATAATGAAAACATCTTCAGAAAGCCAAGATTGTATCAGATTGTAGAGGGTTAAGAAGACCTCACAGTTCACTCAAGTCAGATAGAATGACAGATTTTTTTTAAAAAAATGTAGGTTATTAAGTGAGGCAATAGCATGATGAAAACATGAATTAAAGGGACTAACTTTGTAGCATTTTTCAAAGCTCTGAATTCAACTCTTAATCCAGTCTCAGTATCATTGTGCAAATTTGATAAAATTGTGATATTCTCAATGCCTGAGTACAGGCTTAAGGCCAACATGTATAAGCTTTTTTCACTAAGATGGTATTGCTAAATATCATTAGTAGAACATGTCCTTTGGTTTCTTTTTACATAAAGCAATGTATTTGCAGCACATCGTCTTAAGGTAGCACTCTGAGCCAGGCATACTACTTACACAACAGAATACTTTTGAACTGATATCCTGGGTGCAAATCCAGGACTCTCTACCCAGTTCAAATCTGTGTCTATAGCAATACTGGCAATGGTTCTTTAACTTGGAAATATATAGAGACAATATATCTCTCAACAGATTAAGAATGACTCCCACACAAGAACTATAAATTGTGATGCAGTTAACTTAAGCATATTTATATAAAACAAACTTCAAGTACATACTAATTGGCAATTCTTCACCAAAAAGAGTGAAATGGTAGCTTATGGGAAAGAATTCTATTTATCTATATTTCTCCTTTTCTAAGTGCTACTGTGTTTAGGCTCACCCATACAATTTTCATTCTGTATGCTATGTAAGTTGCTGCCCATATACAAAGGTGTGCTTAGAGTCTTTATTAATTTCATCAGTAAGAAGACTGTTCAGCACCTGCTGCAAAAAAAAAAAAAAAAAAAAAACGTTTGTTGGCAATTTCTTGTTGGAAAGGGCCTCTCCTTGACTTTTTATGCTTTTGCAGATTCTGATTTTGATTGTAGTACTCTGCCTGCTAATCAACCTGTCTTTCTGTTCTGCCTGAACAGGAGCGATTAGGGTTTTCATGAGCCTCCATACTGATACCATCTTTGCTTTCTGAAGATGTTTCAAGTATAGTCAGGAATTCTCTGCTACAGCCAGACCTCACCTGCTCTACACATCTCTGCATTTGTTATTAGATTTACACTGATTCATTTTCCAATCTCCTCTCATTTTGATTGTGAGAATAACTTTTAGATTGAAGTTCAAACTTAAAAATCAATCTCCCAATAGACAGAAACATCCCAAAATTTTATTTCTTGTGTGACATTATTAAACACTTTTTTTCTGATTGTAAAGATTGAGACTTTGTTTTGTACCCAGTAGAGAAAAATTTGCCCTGTCTTTCAAAGTTACAGATTTATAAAATACATGAAACACTTTGGAGTCAAATATGCAGCTAGTCACAGCTGTCCCCTTAGCAACAGACTGATTTACCCACCAAACTGCTGTATGAGCTAACAAATGACCCATAATATCTTTTCCAGACACTACAGATCATACAAATGCTAAAATAGAATGGTCTAAGTATTTCAACTGAAAAAGTCTATCTACATACACGTTTATTTACCAAAGCAGCATGTGAGAACCTCTTCCATGGATTCATTTAGTTATTGGATATTGATTAAACAATTACTATGTGACAATCACTATGATTAAAAATACCTCTATTAGGCATTCTGCGAGAAGCCAAGAATAAACAGCCCCTGAATTATTCTTCCTCAATCACATTCCCATGAACATACACTCAGAAAATGGGCAAATTACAGAGAAATGGGAACAATTGAAAGAGCTGCACTTTGATGAAAGGGGAGAGATTTTCTCCGTTAGTTTTTAAACCTCCCTTGTCCACCACTGCTCTTCTGGGTGTTAACCTATGTCTTTCCCAGTGACCAACGACACAGTCTCACTGTCTAAAACAGTAGTCACTGCATGCACAGAAAATCCAGTTGCTGTTGCTTTGCTGTTTTGTTTAAAGAGAGAGGGAGAGAGAGAGAGAGAGAGAGAGAATCAATTTTATTTTTCATCTGGCCTTTGTTTCTCTGACATTTAGTTGTGTATGTGGTGCTGGGGTTTGAACATACGTCCTTGCACATGCCAGGCAAGTGGTCCAATAACTAAAAATCTAGTTTTAAGACAAGGCATATACTTATTGTGTGAAAAACTGAAATCAAATCTTTGTGGCATATGTAGATCACATGGGCTTCTCCATGTGACAACTCTTCCCCTTGAAATTTTATATATTCATTTTAGGCCTAATAGCAAGTTGTTCTTGAACCCCTCAATTGTTAATTGGGCACTTTAAAGCAGTTATTCTCTATGTTCCATATGGCTGGCTCTCTATTTGAAAGGCATTAGTATTCATTTGTAAATGCTTAATCATGTAAGATTTTATTTCAAACTCAATAATTTAGCCTACAAAGTTTTTAATTGATGAAAATGTCAAACACAAAAAGATAGGAATGTGTAATTAGTTAAGTGCCTTACGTTTTTGACAAATACTAAGAGGACTTGTTAAGCACTTGCTGCCAGAACTCAGAGTTCTATTAAATATAGAAATGGAGAAAATCAACATTTCTAAATATATGATTCAGTGCAACCAAGGCCAAGCCCACTCCTCCCCATGTCCTGTTCTGGGCCTCTTCTCTATGAAAGTTCATTCCTATATTCTGTTTCCCTTTTAATGACAATGTACTTAGATACCAAAACAAAGTCACAAAAGAAGAGAACTGTGGAAACAGACTTGGATGCTACAACTAATAGAGTGAGTGACTGAACAAGCACACTTTTATTCTCCTGGTCTGTCTTCTCATCAGTAGCAGTAAGATTGAATCACATCATCTCTTAGATGTTGTATTTGTCAGAGTTCCCCAAAGAAACAGATCAATTGTGTGTGTGTGTGGTGTGTATATGTGTGTGTGTGTGTGTGTGTGGTATGTATATGTGTGTGTGTTGGTTTGAATCTCAAGTGTCCTCCAAAAACTCATGCACTGAAAACATGGTCCCCAGTGCAACACAGTTCTGAGGTAGGGCCTTTAGGTAACGATTGGATCATGAGAGACCTGACCTCATCAGTGAATTAATCCATTTGATGGGCTGAATGATTGATTGACAGCTGGATGCACTACTAGAAGTTGAGACCTGGTTAAAGGGAGTACGTCATTGGGGGTGTACACTAGAAGGGTTTATCTTCTCCCAGTACATTTCCTTCATCTCTTTTTGCATCCTGTATTCCATGAGCTGAGCAGCTTTCCTCTACCATGTTCTTCCACCATGATGTTACTGCCTTGGAGCCAGCAAAGCATGTACTGGATCCTCTGAAACCATGAGCCAAAATCTTTCCTCCTCTCAGTTGTTCTTGTTAAGTAATGTGGTTATACAGATGAAAAGTGGACTAATACATTGTGCTTATACAGAGAAAGAGGTTGCGAGTATCAGGAATTATACAAGTCTGGAGGCTAAACTTTATGATCTGCAGTGAGAGTTGGGAAACAGGTAAGCTAGTATAATTCAGTCTAAATTCAAGACCTGAGAACCAGAGGTGCTGATGATATAAATCCTAGTCTGCGGGCAAGAACAGACAAGATAAAACATAAAGAAAAAGTGAGTTTCTCCTGCCTCCTTTTGTTATACTCAGACTTTCCATAGTTAAATGATGTCCATCCACAATGTAGAGGGCAATCTATGAAGTCCACAGACGTAAATGTGAATCTCACCTAGAAACACTCTCATAGACACATCCAGAATAATGTTCAATCTGGGCACCCACATGCCCAGTCAGGTTGACACATAAAATTAACCATTACAGGTGCTTTCAGCTCATTCTTCTACGTATGTAATTGGCGAAAATGCGTTTAGTCCTCCCTTTCTTCCTTCAGGAAATACTTTGGAGGAAGAATATTTCAACAATTGATTTTTTTTCTTTTTCATCTCTTTAAAAGAGAGGAAAAAGACATTCATCCATTCATCGAGTCTTAACCACAGATTTTTTTAAGATAATAATTTAAAAGCATCTGACATGAAGCTTTTCAAGAAGATTGTGATCTAGTAGAGAAACAATACAAAACCAGAACTCTTCTCATATTCCATAAGAAAAAACAATAATCAGCAAAATGTGGTGGTCTTTCTTAACCTGAAGGTATCCTGAATCAATTTTCTTGTTCAGAACTCTTTCCTAATATCTATATCCACACTTCTTCCTATTTACTGGAAATTTGTACCCAAATATTCAGAAATATTAAATTCAGTCTCCTAAAAACTTAACTCTTGAACTTCCCCTTAAAATTTTGGGTTTTATTGTTTCTTCCTGGCATGATCTGGGTTCATGGCCCCCTAATCATCTAATTCCCCATGTTGGAAGGCTAAAAGGCTTCTTTGAGCAGTGCTGCCAAACTGATTCATGCAAACTAATTTCTAAATTCTTCTCTAATCACCTTCTCTTCTTCCTAAACTTAGTTACATTTATCATCTTGATTCAAGATATTTGTTTCTTTTTTAACCCTGTTCAGTTAAGTCCCACAAAATGGTGTCTTAAGTTTGAATCCTGAGAATCTTGTATAACTCTTGGCACCCAGCAAGTAATCTTAGTAATTAAACAGTTGATGAGCCAGTGTTGACAATTTCCCTGTGAACTGGTGCTTCATAAAAATGAGTTTTAAACTTCATATCTTTTATGGCAGAATATAATATTCTAGGATAATAGAATAGTCACATTTACTCTAACATGTATTATTTTCTACATTTGAGGAATCTGCTCCCACCAACTGCTTATTCTTAAATGCTGTCTCCATAACCCTTCTCCCCAAACTATGATTATTATATCATTTCTAACCCTTTGAAACACATCAAGTCTATAAGCTAATGGACACCATCCCTAGGAAAGAGTAGATTAAAACCAGCCAAAATCCTTCAAATGTGCATTTTTATCCTTGCCAGGAAAACACGCTGTGTGTAAAGCTCTGCTGAGGCTTCCTCTTTGCACTGAATAGTACCTAGAGGAGGTGATAGAAAGCAAGAACATGTGGCATTATGCTTGGAATGTTTCTCTGCCTAATTGGCCTGAATTTATGAGTACATAATAACCTTGCATGCATTTTCAAACCCAGATGACATTATAAAATAAGCCTGAGTAATAGCCAGGCTGCTTTGTTTTATGGGAATCTTTACAGCAAGAGCATGCTGTGCACAAATGCGTGGGGTATGCACAGATGTTTGCATTCATTTATACTTCTCAGGGCAGCAGCAACAATATGAATGCAGTTTGGACAGCATCATTAAGAATTACACTTGGACTCACTTTATTAGATTACAAGGAAATGTGTTTCTTCCCACATCCAATTCACTTTAGAAGTCAAGAATTAAGATGGCCAATAGGTGACTACCTCTCTCTATCTCTAAGTTGTTTTTTTTTTCCCAAATTACTATAATATTTGCTTTCATGTTCTGGTCTCTGGGTTTCTCTGCTGTTTTGTATTTTCAATAGCTAATCAGCTCCAGGAGCAGAACATTACTGCTGCTCAGGGCCTGCTGGGGTTTTCCCCTCCTTTTTGTCTGGTTACTTGAATTAATTCTATAATATCTGGGATGCCATTACATTATACCAGAACAACCTTTTCTCTGCCATGAGCATTAGCAGAGAATAGTTTGTAAGTAATATTATACTTTCTTGATTTAATAAGTGGATAATTTGTTCCAGTGAGAAAACTTGTATGACTTTCTTCCTATAAAAATAAATGAAATAAGCTATTCATCTGGCTTTTCAGTACTCCACTGAAAGGTTTGTTTTGGATTCTAAAAGACATTAAGGAAGGCAAAGGGGTAGAAACTTTGGAAAGTATTGCAAGGGCCCTGATAACAGCTGCAGCTAGTAATGAGCTTGGTCTCTCTCCTTTGCTATCTCCCAAGCTCCTCACAATAGACTTTAATTCACCACCATTCTGAATGAGCCAGAAAGAAGCAGAGCTCTCTTGATATGAAGAGACCACACCTAGGTTCCTTACAAATAGAAGGGCTTTCCTGGATGAGGTTCCCTGCTCTGGACGACCAGGTATACCAATATTTTTAAATCTGTAACACATCTTGGAACTTGGGATATTACAGAATAAGATTAATTTTATATTTTCATTTACAAAATCCCATCCCAACCAAGACTGACTTAAAACATATTTAGTTAGAATTAATAATTCCAACTGCCTATTAAGTCATGCAATGTGCTCTTAAAATTTACATTAAGCCAGTTCTTGTACATTGAAACTACTGACACTTGGGGCTGCATAATTTTTGTTGTGGGGATTGTCCTGTGCATCATCCACTGTTTTACAGCATCCCTGAACTCCACCTACCAGGTACCAGGAGCACTCTCTCCAAAGTCATGAAAACTATTCTATTTAGAGACATTGCCAAATATCCCATGATAAGAAAAAAAAATACTAATCACTTCTGATTGAGAACTACTGCTTGAAATAAAATTGGCTCACTTTTAATGAAAAAATAAAAGGTATTGCTTAACTTTCAAGAAGCCAATGCCATACAGTGGGGGGCACAAGTGAGGTAAACACATGTGTTTCCTCCTCTGTAAAATATAGACCATAAAATCCTGCTATTGAATGTAGCTGAAAGATGTATATAAAGTCCTTGAAAAGTTTCTGAAGCATTTTAGCCATTTAAAAAGGAATAGCCATTTTATCAGGAAATGAAATCTATTTAACAATTAAGCCTTATATTCAACTTCAAGATCATCTTTAGGTTCCATTTTAAAATCCTCAATTCTCAAAGGAAATGGTATGGGAGGTTCAGTTAAATTTGTACTAATCCCATAATATTTTTGAACTTATATTTTCCACACAAATTTATCCTATACCTAAAAAAGAGCTGGCAGCTGTCCCCCATGATGGAACAAATTCTAAGGTTGACAGATTCTCTGATCACAATTTCAACCAGGCCAGAAGAATGTGGTGTTTAAGCAGAAGAGTATTCCTTCACCATGGTCAGCCAAGTGCCAACGACCAGTGGTCCAAGGAATAGCAATGGGTCAAAACTGAATTTGGAAGTTTAGGAAGCTTCCTTATTATCCCTCAATGTGGTGATTCTTAGGAGCCCAGAAGAAAAGGAGTTAGGGATCAGGAATCTTCTGCTTTCTGAGTGAGGGGATAAAGTGAGGATAAGTTGAATGAAATCAACAAGGTCAGATACTGAAAGACCTGAATAAGAGCGTAAAAATGGGGACTGAGAAGAAGCCAAAGCTTGCAAACAGGAAATCTTGGCAAAATCTAAAATAGCAGTACCAGTATTTTCTGTCACTTCATGGGTTTGGGATCAAAGACCTTGTCCTTTTTGATACACAGCCTGAAACTATAAAGAATATGGGAAGGCATCTATTGTGATCTGCTCTTCACACTTACGAGGAGTTTAGAATACAAGAGTCATAGAATGATGAGGGCAGGGCTGATGATAGAACTGAAAAACAAGCACCGAGTTTTACTTACATAATCAATACTTTGAACAAGTTAGGCTTAAAATATAACAGATAGTCCTTTATTGTTTTTACTCATGACTATCTCAATATGTAAGCCTTGTTTTTTCTTCCCCTGGATGAAAACCAGGGTAGATTCTGCAACCTATATGTGTCTATACTCTGATAATTAAATGTCCCTCAATTTGGCCACTAAAATAGTAACAGTTTAATCATAAAATCCATGTCCAATATCATATCAAAACTTCAAACTTTATTCCAAGTTGATCTGAAGACTGTGCCCAGCAGGAAGCAACAGGAAGAGGTTTTAGTGCCTTTAAGCTGAGTGTCTATAAACTGCTCCAGAGTTGAGATGGGGAGAAGAGGGTAACTAGATAAGAGTATGAATAACATCTTCCTAATTGGAATCCATCTGGAGTTGTAGTTGTCTTCCTATGGCTTTTAAAGTGTCCTCCCTTATAGGCAGCTTTGCATGTTTTTGCAAAGTTCTCATTGCTGTGGACCTTTTGCCTGCTACAATGATGTCCTCCCCAAACGGCCCTTCTTACCTCTTTTAGGCTCCTGATTCTCTGCAGTCCTCCTTCTTACAGGCTCCTCCTTTAAAGGCTCCATTCCCATCTAGGGGGTTATCTTGGATGAGTCCCCACAGAATGACTCTAGATCCCTAGCAAATTGGCTCTCTCTCCCTGAACACCTCTAATCCTAGGGAGACACACCTCTATAACCCATGATTGGTGGGACTACAGTGTAATCCCAAACAGATTCTGCACTGTGGCCATAGTCTACTTTGCATGCTAAAGCTCTCAGACTAAAACAATACCATCATCTACTCTCCTTCTAATGCAGATACAAGACACAAACTCTTCAAATGCTCTGCTCAAAACTCATCTAATTAGCTTTGCATAAGGGAAAAGTACAAAGAACTAAAATTCTCCAATCTTCAAACACTTTCAGGCTCTCCAATTATAATTTATAGTTATAACTCAATGAAGGGACAAGGATCAAGTTCCACATTCAGGGTCTCATCCTGAAATGTGTGGAGCAATCAAGCCTGGATCTCAACAGACACTGAGAAGAAATGTCCACATGTCCACATCTTGTCTATTAATAGAGGCTGTTTCAAGGTTCTTATGGGGACAGACCAACAGATGTCCCCCTAGTGGTGTTGGATAGTCTGAGGTGATGGGAGAAAGCAAAGTTAAGAGAGTAGACCTCTGTTTCAGAGCCAGGATGCTTGTAGGGAGGAGTCCCTTGTCACCCATAGCTTAGAATGGCTGCCAACGGAAAAGTCAGTAGGAATGATAAACTGTTTTTAGATCACAGAAGCATGAACAGGGTGGACACCCTGTGTTACAGCTGTCTCTCAGGCTCATACAGGTGAAATTCAGGTAGTTTGGTTACAAAAAGAACAAGACTCCATACAGAAGATGTTACTAACAGAAGCCCCCTCCAGATAGAGACTCTGAATCCAACTAGGCTAATAAGAACTGTAGCCTTATCTCCAGAAACAAAAAGGTCTAGTGAGAGAAAATAAGATTTTGGCAATGCCACCACACCTCAACTGAACCAGAAATAAACTTAGAGCAATGAAAATTTCATTGCTTAGAGCAATGAAAATGTGTTATCCTATAAGACAGTGTCACAACCCTGCTAATAGGAAACATGTTCTTTCAATAATACAGGGATTAGCTATGCATACATTACAAGTAAGGGTAATTGTCCAGTGACAATTATGTGCCAGGTACCCAATGAAGACAAACAACAAATTCACCCCTCCTTCAACAATAATTGATAGGAAGATATGAAAAGAATCTGAGACTCTGCTTGTACCAACACTCTTGCACTGATCCCCTTCTTCACTTAGAGCCTTTGACAGTATTTAGAGCACAACCCAAGGCTTATATGAGCAGAAACCAGGGTGGCTGCACTTCGCATAAACACTCAAAAGAGTGCCCATTAAGTCCACCTGTGTGCAGGTGGAGTTTTGCAGAGAGAGGTGGTATTTAGTGAATAAAAGAGGATGGTGCTCATGGAAAACTGATGATTTGGGGAAGAGAGGTAATTATCAGGTAGAAGACACATCCATGAAGGACTCTTATGAAAGTTCCAGTCTTGAAGAGATTTCACTTTTATCAGACAATAAAAACTCCAGAGCTGAAAGTACAACCACCAAACGTGCTACATTATAGGTTATTGCATAAAACAAACTGAAGGTTGTAATATTTTTTATAAATTCCTTCTGAGGGTGCCTTTGCCCTTTAGTTTAAAATCAGTGAGCAGGTTCAGAGTAAGCTGATAGTACAAGGGAAAGGACAGTCCACTCCATCCCAGTTTTTTTTTCCTGCTTACTTTTGAAGAAAGGAAGTGTTCATCTTTGGTAAGCTACAATGCAAAAGTCCTGATGGCTCTGTACTGCATCCAAGAGACACCATGACTTTAAGTGTATGGAAGGGCAGTGATGACTCAGAAAAAACAAGAACAAATCTGATATATATAGGCAAATTCTAAAGTACAAGAAAAATCGGTAGCCCTTAGTCAAATCCATGCTTTATAATCTAATGATGATATTTCTATTGCTTTTCAGGTTTGCCATAAGTTATCAGACCTCAATTATTATACCAAATTACCTAAAGCTCCCTGGGGCCAACTCTCTCCAGGCTGTTGGAGAAGTACAACATTCTCTTTTCCTCCTGGAAATGTTAGAAATTTAGGGTACATAATATCAGAATACACAGTCTCCCTACTAGCAGGAAAGAATGCCCATAAAATAAAGAAGGCTGGGTGATTCATAGGCAATTCTGATGTCCCAATACATTAAATAGGCTGTTGGTTAAAATTACCTGGGAATCCCAGAGAGTTCTCTTCTGTTTTCTACCTCTGGAGTTCATAAAACTGATTCCCTAAACCCTTTACCCAATTACAATTTTTTGTCACTCTGCTCTTATTCAAATAACCACATGCCACAGTGCTGGAGCAGCCTTTCTCAGATGAAGTACTATTTATCTTTGAGGGTGATACACTCAGCTTGTGGGCAATGATTGGTGGCATAGCACAGATGGACAGGAAATTGTGTGTCTTCCCCAGTGCACTGTTCACATATTTTACTACTGAATATAAAACACGGAGGATAGGTTTGGGGCAAAGAAATGTGGGTATCTTGGAAATTCAAAACTCTTCATGCCCCTCACAGTAGGACCAAGTTAGCTAATACACCTCCCCTGTCTTTCAGCTCTGTCCCTCCAACAGGGAACATGAGAGAGCTGCTTTTTTCTATGGTTTTCAATTCATGATAAATTTGTAATCCATCAAAGAAAAATCTCTCCCACTAATATTTTCTTCTCAAGATGATTCTGAACGAAAGACCTAAAGATGATCCCAATGGTCAGAGAATCTGTTTAGAGATTTTTTCCTAACATTGACATGAGTCCACATTCAGGAGAAAAATGTCTTGAACACAAACCATCCTGTGATAGAGAGTCCTGGTGCTGGTTATCCAATGGGTACTAAATAAATGCATTTTGTGGTGGTTATTACTTTTTTCTTTGTCAAAAGCATCCTTGAGCATGAAAATGTCATTTTTCTTTCAAGTGCTTAATTTTATTAAAGAATATTTTGCTCATATACTTCTTGTAAGATCTTGATATGCCTTAAGTAAACTTCTTAACTCTGTATGTATGTGTGTGTTTTGCCCTCAAAAGGCATGTGACATTTCAATGTATGCTAATGTTTAGGCCAAAAAAAAAAGTGGACCGCATATTCACTGAGACAATAAAGTTCAATTGATGGGTACAACAAACTCAGACCCAAAGGAGCACTTAAGATTTACTGAAGCAGGGGTTGGGGATTTAGCTCAGTGGCAGAGTATTTGCCTAGCATGCGCAAAGCCCTGACTTCAGTCCTCAGCTCTGAAAAAAAAAAAAAAAAAAAAAAAAACCTTACTGAAGCAGCACCAACCCAAAGTCAGGAGATTCTGGCCACTTCTTGTCATCAATGTCATCATCACATGCCGCACCTACTTTCTGGGCCTTTCTTCAACTGTTTAGTGACTAGATTAGACTGTGGAAAACAAATGTCCTGGCAGGCAAATCTTAATATTACTTAACTGTCTCAAGAAAACCATTTTACTTCAGAGCAGGCACTCTTTCACTGTAAGACCAAGTGGAAAATGAGAAAGAACTATCCTTAAGGATAAAACATCATACTGAATGGCAATACTAAAACTTCCTCCAGGATCAGGAAAAAGATAAGGATAGCTCCTTTTTCAGTTCTTTTTAATATAATATTAGGAATCCTACTCATAGAAGTTAAAGAAGTAAAAGACATTTCAATCAGAAAGTTGTAGAAGCATCTCTGGTTACAGATAATATGTTCTAATAAAAGGAAAACCTTAAAGATCCCAAATTGTTAAAAATAATAAACAAATCCAGCAAAGTTGCAGGATACAAAATCCACACACCAAAAAATGATTTTTGTTTTCTTTTACACCAATGAACAACCTGAAAAGAAAACTAAGAAAACAACTCCATTTGCAATAGAATTTAAATGCAAAGTACTTAGGAACAAAGTTAGCCAAAAAGGTTGATTACTTATATACTCAAAACTATGAAATGCTGTTTAAAGAAATTGAAGATGCAAATAAATGTGAATATCTGGGAATTAGACCAGCAACTCCTAGAATAAAGTATGAGTTCAGCACTCCAACATATAGTCACAGGGAATGACAGTCTCAATAGCACTGCTAGAACTCAGGAAATAATGCTGAGAGTTAAGATATAGTATGGCATCAAATTAAAAAGCTTCTGCACAGCAAAGGAAATAAGAATGTGATGTGAAAATCTAAAGAATGGGAGAAAGTTTTGCTACTGTTCTGATTTTGGATTAATATCTAGAATATAATATATCTAGAACTTAACACCAAGAAATGAACCCAATTAATATGTAAACGAATTAGACAGACACTTCTCAAAAAAAGCTGAAATGGCCAACAAATATATGAAAAATATTCAACATTTTTAAAGCTAAAATTGAAGCCCTACACAACAATATGATCGTTAAGATGGCAAACATTGCCTTCAAGTCACTGAATCCCTACCACACCCATAAGCACTTCATGAAATGTATTACATACAGATACTACATGATTTATGAAGTCAGTTCTTAGCCAGCTTTTTCTCACCCATTTGCCATGAAAATTATTTCAACTCTCTAAGATCCCTCTTCAAATTTCACTTGCTTAATGAAGCCATGCCAAGAAGACAGTGAATTGGACTTCTGGGACACAACAATGAAAATTGAAAGATGCTGCCAACCATGTCACTTGAGTGTAAATCATCCATCCTCCACTGGGTACTTTTTACCTCTGTAATTTCTCAGTCTTACCTTAATTGTCAGCTCATGAAGCTCAAATTATGTCTCGATATGCATCTCCTGCCTGAAGCTGGCTAATTGATATCTGTTATTATATATGTACTTCTGCTCACTGTGTGTCTATAAGATTTCCCTGTGCTCCTACTTCTCTGGATTTCTATGCCTATTTACTCCGTATTATCTGCTAATACTGGATATAAGCAATGTATGAAGATCAGGGGGATGGAATAGAGGGTAACTTAACTGGCAGGTTTAGCATTAGTTTTGTTAATCTTCAATTATGAGCAAGTCATTTATTGATTTCAGGTCTCAATTTCTTCATCCATTAAAAACAAGAATAACAAAGGCTTTCAAAGTTCACTTCATCTCTTAGTGTATGTTTAGGCTGCCATGAGAGAGCCAAAAATATATCAATTAAAAGAGAAGTTCATATCCTCCTATAGTTTAGTGGTCACGAGTTCAGGGCTCTCCCATCCTCAGCAGATGAGGCTAAGATGTCTGTTTAGTCTGCTACTATGAGATCTGCATTCAGGCCAAATGGAGGGAAGAAATGTCAAGATAACTGTGTATTTATTGCTCTTATGATCATGATGCAGAAATGGTACCTAGCTCACCAAGTCACATCATATTGACCAGAACTTGGCCACATGCTCAAAAACATATGGGAAATATAGTCTTTACCAGGGAACTCCTCCAAAATTCAGGTGCTCTTTCATTTAAAGCAAGAATGAAGAATGTTTAATTTGGTGGACTATATAATTTATCGCACTAACCAGATTTTAACCCCATGGCAAGATAAGCATGCCTGGCACAGTCTCATGGATCCTGGCAAAAGACATGGGACTCTTGGGATGGAGACAATGGTTTATTACTCACCACACATCATCATATTTACATCAGTTTAGCTTGCTCCTAAGACTCACAGTTGGATGCCTACATGCAAAGTTGGTTTGAGTTGGTTGCATTACAAGAGAGGAACTTTCAACTTACAGAACCCAAATCTTTTATAATGGTAGTAACATGCCAGGGTTTTGCTCTGCAAACACTACATTTCTAAGGCTGTCTGCTATATGAACATCCTTGAAAAAATAGTGTAGAACAAAGTGCAATTAATGTCTCACTCGTAATATCTATGTAAGTGCAAAAAAAAAAAAAAACCCCATGGAGAATTGTCTCCCAAAAGAGGACACTATAAAGAAAGAAATATGATCCCATTTCTAATTGTGCTAGGACAACAGTCATGAACCAGGATTGTTCCTGGAAAACCAGGACACAGGTTCACTCTAGGATATCTGCTTCACTGCCACATATTCCAATAGCATCTACCATCTGGAAGAATAATAAATATCAGTTAAATATTCAGATGTGTGTAAAGGTAATGGTGCCCAATGCCTATTTATTTCAGTTATCACAACTGGATCCTTAGTTCAATGGTTAGAGTACTTGTCTAGCATGTGCAAGGCCCTTGGTTTGATCCCCAGGACCACACACCCACACCCACACCCACACACACACACACACAAAACTAAACTTTCAGTGTTAAAATCTTGATTGTGTTTAACAAGTTGTGATGTGAATATTGTGTTATTTAGTTAGGATAATTGGACTTGAATGTCAGGTATGTGAGATCTAAGGCTAGATTTTCTATTATTTATGTTTGTTTTTGTGGTGCTGGGGAATGAATGCAGGGCTTCACAGCTACTAGGTAAGTGCTCTCAATCATTAAATTACATTCCTAGCTCTTAATCTGATTTCTGATCTTGAACATGTCAATTAACATTTAACCTCAATTTATTATTCAGTAAAGTGAGTCATTAATGTCTTTCTCTCTAGATCAAGTGTGACTGGACCAACCCATCAATCATGGTCCAGTAACTTGGATGAATCTAGGTCACTGGGTTACCCTGTTGACTAACAGAACCTGTGATTCTACTAATTCTCTGGGTTCTTTTTTCTCTTTTAGAAGATTATTTTAGTTGTGCCACAAAACACAATGAAATCTACTTTCTCTTAAGCATATTAAGTTTTGGTCTGATTTCTTGATGCATTCAACAAGAGCTAAGTAATTTATTTATAATCTGTTTTCAGTTTGGTTTACCTATATTATAGCCCCCATCTCACATTCCAATCCCAATCGCCATCCTAGAAAAGCATCGGGGAAGTTTCTAAGGTTGTCTCCACATAGTCACAGGAGGACAGGTCATGACATTTGCCTCAAATATTTCCATCTTTGATCTGAATTCTCCCTCCTTGTTTGCTACTATTTGATCCATTCCTTTTCATCTAATTGCTTCAACAGACAATTAAAGAGGGAGAATCTCTTTAATTACTTCTTCAATAAAGACCTGAGAAACACTTCACCTACGGTATTATCTCTTTTTATCCATGTTCTTCAGCTAGTGCCACTAATTCTATGGTGATTTCTTGCCTTTCATGTTTTAATTATTTTTCAATATTGGTTCTCAAATTATTACAAAAGACTTTATAAACTTTGATAGCAGAAATGGGGTGGGGAAGACCCTGCCGGTATGCTTAATTTCTGGTCTGAAACTCTACAAAATTTCCATCCTCTTCATTTCATTTTTGTAAAAAACATTTTTTTCTTAAAATTTTCTTTTTATAAATTAGTCCTACAGGATTTCAGTTCCAAGAACTTTTCTCAAGTCTAGGTTTCCAATTGTGGTTTTTTAAAACAGTGACCAAACTTCCTTGAGTAGGGTTTTTCTTATAACTTTTCTTTTCAATATCTTCCATATTAATGTTCTTATTTTATAGCAATTTTCCATTAATACTTTAATTTTTCATTTAATATGATTTATTTTTATTCAAAGTCATAAACACATGTAGGAAGCAAAAAGAACCAAAGGGCTTATAGAGAACATCAATAATTCTCTTTCCTGCCTGCCCCCCACCACATAATCTTGATCCCCAGTGGCAAACACTTTTAACTGCTTGCCTTTTCTTTTTCTGAGGCTTGCCTCCAAATACTCAATAAGCACATTTATGCCACTATTGCTTATCTATTGGCATCCTGCTGTAAGAGATGGGGATTTCAATCACTTATGCCACTCCCCCTCCTCCATCATTTCTATTTGTACTTTTATCACCATTGTTTTTCCTCTGAACAGCTCTGCAACAACAACAAAATCAAATGAAACTCCATTTCTTACCCATACATTGTGAACTATGTCTCTTGGTTCCCCGCTTTATAAGATGATAGGACACTAAAGCTTCCACCCTTTGCTAATTCTTCTCCATCCTTCCATTGCTCATCTCCATCAACTGTATCAACAGTTTCAATAGAAGTTTTGATATCATTTATTATTTGTTCTATAATCTTGGCACAGTCTTCTAAGATTTGTATATAGTCTGATTGGAAAGATAAAAATAAATAAGTGATTTAATTTGAAGTGGCATGTTAACAATGACAGAGGTGATATACTATGACCATTTCCTTTCCACTGCCATTTTCTCCACTTAGAGTAAAATGGATTTAGAATCAGTTAAATTGGATTCTCAAAAGATTAATTATCTGACTCAACCCTGCCCCAACAGGCAGGACACCCCAAGGACCCCATGCCTAGACCTGGCCCTGCCACCTAGTGGGTCCAGTTCTCCAACCAGCACCAGTAAGAGCACGGGGCACCCCAAAGATTCTGCGCCCAAACTGTGCCTCACAGCCAAGCATTCACAGGACTCCAACCTGGCCATGGTGGGAATGTGGGACACCCTGAGGACTCTGTGCCCCAACCCTGCCCCACCACCAAACATTGCCAGGACTCTTCCAGGCCCCAGCAGGTACACAGGATAGCCTGAGGACTCTGGCCCAGCTACCGGACTCCATCCCACTGCCTATCATGCCAAGGACTCATGCCCTATTCTAGAACCATGCCCGACCACATAGTGTCCCCAGGACTCTAACCCCAGGAGGTGCACCCCACCCCACCATTGAGCTTGCCTAGGACTCCAGCCTGGCAGATAGATATGTGTAACACCCTGAAAACCCCACTCCAGACCCCCGTCCCACCACCAACCATTCCCAGGACACTCTCCTGGCCCTGACAGGCTCATGGAAAACCCTGAGCACCCCACACCCAGACCACGAGGACCCAGTACCTGGACACCACCCAGCAGTTGTGCATACCTGCCAGGTCCAGATATTTTGGACCCAACCTCACCCACCACCAAGAATTGGAGGTCCCAGCACCTCAGATAGGCTGGTCCATTCTGGACTGCTCCGTGTCTCCTGGGCCCCAGGACCCCAGGACCCAGCAACACCCCCCTACCATATAATTTCAACAACCCAAGGGGCTTGCCAGCAACTCCACTGAGTTCCAGATCTGAGACCTGGAACACAGACCCAAAACCAGCAACAAAATGAGGCTCCAGGCAGAAGCAGCTTTCTGGAAGAAGGTGGTCATCAGTGAGGCTGTGCCTGACCCAACCCTTTGACCTGAAATGAGGAAGCACCCAGAGACTTGTCTTGCTTCCATACAGGAAACCTTAATTCAAAGACCCAGGAGAAGCTTTTCAAAAATGAAGAATCAAACTAGAAAAGGTTTACCACAAACCCACAATGCCCCTACCAGAAAGCCCGTGGACAAACAACAGGATGAAAACAGAACAAATTATCAATGGTCTGATTACTAAAAGGAACAATGAACTAAAAGAAGATTTAATGAAGGGACTAAGAAAACTCAAGAGATGAAAAATTCTATTATCAAAGAAATAGATATATTGAAAAAGGAAGTAACAGCTAAAACTGCAGTCAATGACATGAGAGAAACCATGGAAGAATTTAATAATAGACTAGCTTCTATGAAAAATAGTACCTCAGCTCTTGAAGAAAGAACTTTGTCAAAAGTTCATTGTCAAATGAGGACAGGCTGAGTAAGCTTGAGTGCATGGGTAACAAAAAAGAAAAATAACTCACAGAACACAAACAGAATTTTCAAAATGTCTGGGATGAAATCTGAAGAAATAATCTAAGAGTTCTTAGGATACAAGAAGAAACTGAGTCAGACATGCTCATCCAGGAAGTGTACAGGACACCCAATAGGCCTAATCAAATGAGAAGTTCACTGAGACACATCATATTCAAAATGTATAACAGAGAAATCAAAGAAAAAAATATTAAAACTGCAAGAGAGAAATGCCAAATCACATTCAGAGGCAAACCAATAAGGATCACATTTGACTTTTCAGCTCAGACTCTAGAAGAAAGAAGATCCTGAAGGAGATCTTTCAATGTCTGAATGACCACAATATGCAGCTGAGAATACTATACCCACAAATATTCAGCTTCAAATTCAATGGAGAAATAAGAAAATTTCAAGATTAGATAAAATTGGCAGCATTCAGGAACAAAACAAACAAACAAACAAACAAAAAAATAGCATTACAAAGTCTCCTCAAGGATAAGCTCCAGATAGAAAAACAATCTTCGAAGTCCACACAGAAAATTCAATAAAAGTACATGCCATCAATAGACAACCAAGACAGCACATAATTTATCAATAAAACACAATGACTATGAACCACAACCACATAACTTATCCTAACACTGAATGTGAATGGTCTCAATGTATCAATCAAAAGATACAGATTAGCAGATTGGATCAAAAAAACAAAATCCAACAGCACACTACTAACGGCATACCCACCTTACAGTCAATGACACCCACCAAATGAGGATGAAAGGATGGAAAAAATCTACCAGTTCTACTCAGCAATTAGAAACAACAATATTGCTGAATTTGAAGGTAAATGAATGGCAATGGAAAAAATATTGCTGAGCAAAGTTAGCCAAACCCAGAGACTCAAAAGTTGAATGTTTTTCCTCATTTGTGGAGGATAGAGCAAAACCCAGGCTTGGATGAAAGGTTGTCAAACTCTTGTACTATACCCAGAAAAGGCACAGCAACACAATCTAGGAGAACCATAGATATGTAGGAGGAGGAAGGGAGAATCAGGGGTAAGGGAGAGGGAGAGAGGATAGGGAGGGTTCTAGGAAGACAATCAATGTAACATAGTCTTTACTTCCCAAGAAGCCAAATAATACTTATGCAATCGTTTAATTCTAGAAAATTCACAATTGTGTGTGTGTGTGTGTGTGTGTGTGTGTACATACACACTTATAGCTTTATAGTTATTTTGGGGGAAATATAGAAGAATCAAGAGACCAGACTGTGGGCAATGACAGAGGGAACTCTGAATCTGGATCAAATGCATATCATATTATTACTTTATAAGCATTTGTGATTGACCAACAACTCAACTACTTAATTAAAAAAGTAACTCCTGAAAAATAATAATTATCAAACATTTCTAAATTCATTATTATTTTATCTTTATTTTCTTCCTTCTCTTTCCATATTATGAGTAAGTTGATTTCTGGACCTGTTGTACAGACTCTCCTTCACTGCATTCTGGTTTTAGATTTTGTTTCTTGAATCCTGTATCTTCCTTTTTGAGAAGCTCTCTTATTTTTCTGAAGTGTATCCTCAAGGAACATTTCAGCAAAGAGTGTCACAACATCTTATTCTGAAAATGTGTTCATTCCTCCATCATACTTAATATAGTGCATACTATCAATAAAAAGTCTGACCTCACTATATAGACAACATTTTTTAAAGAGTCAGAAAGGGTTAAATTTATTTTTCATCTGTTTTTATTTGTTTTTCCAACACTTAGTTGAGTATGTGGTGCTAGGGTTCAAACCCAGGTCCTCATGCATGCCAGGCTAGTAGTGCTCTACCACTGAGTTACCTCTCCAGCCCCTGTGGGAAACTTTTTAAAAAATTTCTCCTTGGGGCTGGAGCAGTGGCTCAGTGGTTTCGGCGCTTGCCTGGCAAGCACGAGGACCCAGGTTCAAACCCCAGCACCACGTACACAACTAAGTGTTGGAGCAACTAAGGCCATGTGAAAAACTAAATAAAGTTGTTTCTCTCTTTCTCTATCTCTCTTCACTGTCCCTCTCTCTTTAAAAAAAAAAAATTTCTCCTTATCCTACTTGTGGGGATGTCCTCATTACCTCTAACATGCTGAAGTTTCACAATGATATCTCTAATGCCTCTACACTTTCTTTATGCTTAGTATTATCTGAACTGTTTCAATATGAATGTTTATGTTCTTTTTCATTTTTAAGAAATTTAATTCATACTTCTGTTCCACAATTTGGTTGGATCCTAGTTTCTGTGTATCCCCTAAATTTAAAACTCAGTCCTGACCCTATTTCTTTCTCTCTACAAGCTCTCCATAGAAAAACTGATTTTCTCCCATGGCCCAAAATTAACTCACATTCTGATGACATAAATTTAACTCTCTAGCCTGTTCTTTATCCAGAACTATAGATCATAAAGATCCGCAGGTGCAAATGCCTATTTGACCCACATTCTTAAAGTATAAATAATTTCAAATTTAACAAGGTTTAACTAGAAGTCTCAATTTCTTTTCTTGCTCCACACTTGCTTCATATTGTTATGGTTTAGAAGTGAAGTATCCCCTAAAACCTCATATTTGAGACAATGTAAGAAAGTTTAGAGGTGAAATGATTGAGTTCTGACAGTCTTAACCTAATCAATGCATTAATACAGTTGTGTGGATTAACTGGATGGTAACTGTAGGCAGGTAGGGTGTGGCTGGAGGAGGGAAGTCATTGAGGGCATGTCTTTCGGATGTATATTTTTCTGCTGGTGGGCAGAGCAATCTATTTCTGCTTCCTAATTTTCATGTCCTGAGCTGTTTTCCTCCTCCATACCATTTTGCCATGATGTTCAGCCTCAACTCAGGCCCAGAACAATGTGATTAGCCATCTCTAGACTGGTCCTCTAAAGGCATGAATGCCAAATTAACTTTTCTTCCTCTAAAATTGATCCTGTCAGGTATTTTGGTCACAACTGTGAAAAGCTGACTAACACACATACCCATCTGTCACCAGACAGAACCCCATGCATTTTTCTCTGCTCAAGAGAAAAATCTAGCAATTATTTGTAGTTTCTTTCATTCCCTCTCACCAAACAGTAGATCCAACAGAAAATGTGATATTTATCCTAGTTTAACCACCTCTCATCAACTCCACTGATCATTACCAAAATTATCTTTTCCCAAGAACAGTATTCCAAGAGTTCATAATGTAAAGAGCAAGTGCACATTTTCTATAGTCCCACTGACTCTCTTGGATTCAACTACTTTTACTACTGAATGCCTGTGTGACCTTGATATGACTTGAATATAGTCTGTCCCTCCAAAACTCATGTTGGTGCTTAATTCATCAATATAGCAAAGTTAGGAGGCACATGTTTAGAAGGTAACTGGGTCACAGTGGCACATTCCATGAATGGATTATTCTTTCTCAGGAGACTGGGTTAGATCCCTGAGATTGAATTAGGGCTCACAGTAGTAAATAAAGTCTCCTGATACCTCATTAGTAACTATAAGAGTGGGTTATTACAAAGCAAAGTTACTCCTAGCATTTTGGCCTCTTCCATATGCACCCACTCACCACTCAGTTTAAGAAGGATGAGGACAGCATTTCGAATTTTCAATGAAGATTAATGGCTAATAAATACTGCTGTATTATTAAATTTTCTGTTTTTCAAAAATGGAGCAGGTGTTTTAATCTCAAGAAATGATACATGTAGAGCTAGTGAAGACAGGGGGAAAAAGAAATGAGAAAAAAGTAAGAGGAAAAAGAAGAAAAACAGTAGAGCTCAGTTTAACAAACACCAACACAAATGCCAATCCTCTGTTCAGTTCCTTCCAGGGTGGTTGGGTTGGATTCCAAATACATTATGATAAAAATTTGCATGAATCTCTGGAGTCCAACATTCTTCAAATTCATCTGGAAGATCTGTATTGCATTCTCAGAAGGCGCAGGTGCTGGAAAACCCTTAGGGAGAACACTGTATACCTTGAAAGTTATGAAATGGGGGAAGATGGTAGAGAGGATCTAGACAGCAATCCTCGACTCCTCCGTAGCTCAAAAATGAAGTAATGAAAGAATAGTTGAGCAGAGAGATTTATGGACCCACAGAAGGCATTTTCTGTAGCTAGCCCCAAGCTGTCAGCACAGAACCTTATGCACACTCAGTGCAGAACACTTCACAAAGGGGCTTACAGAGGGGTATTACACAGACATGAGTCACCACCCAGTGTGCCTGAATATAAGTCCATTGACCTGCAACTGGCACACTACAGAGGGGCAACGGCCCTACATATTCCAGGGGTCACCTAGTGCCACCTCAACCAGACCACAGTAACTGTATCTTAGACAACCACACCCCAGAAACTTTGAAATATACATGGGGTAGCCCATATTTTATATGACAGTTCTAGATACATAGAGTTTTTCTTCAGGAAGGCACATGGGATTGAATCCCCTAACATGGAGCAGACTGGCTAAGTCTTAACAATTAGTGACTGCATCCTCTGACCCACCAGAAATCTGGTAGGTACCTGCATACACCAAAGACTGAAGGGGGGGGGCATCCTAGAGTTGTATCAGAGGTGAGCTTGTATGATCACTACCAGGGAAAAGAAATCTTGAAGAAAACCAAATAAGGAATACTCAAATACGAAATCTCCCCATCCCAAATAGCTTTGCATGGAATAGCATAATGTTCTAATGTCAGTTTTTATCTTTGCTATCCTATCTCAGGTCTGCACTTGCTCTTCTTTGTCTCTCTTTTCCCTCGTACATTATCTGCTCCTGTGCTAAATACTCACCCCTGCATTTTTCCTTCTTTTTATTTTATTCTTCTCTCTTTTTTCTTTGCCATTTTTATCTTTTCATGTTTTTAACTCCTATGTAATTTAATAGTAATTTTACTATCTTTAATAACTTGTTTCTCAAATTTATTAAAGAACAACTTTATGCCTAGATTATAGAAATTATGGAAAATATCTTCAGTAAGGTTTTTTTTCCTATGTTTATTATTACATGCCTTTGCTTTGAATTGATTGCTGTTAATAGGGTTTTGTCTGCTCTCAAAGTGGTGATGAACACTGGGTATGGAAGTGGCTTCTTCACTGAGTGGACATATGAAAACTTAGATATCTGCATAGCCTGAGGCCCTTAAGAGGAAAAAAAAAAAAGCTCACTAAACAGTCCTTTGCATAAAAGGAGAAGAGACAACTATCCCAGCGGAAGGGTGGACATGCAAGAAATATGCAAAAGCAAAGGTACAAGCCACCCCAGACAGTACACAACATTTCAACAACTGATCCCACTGATACCGCAGTGGAGGAAAGAACTGAGAGAAAATATAGGAAGCAAAAGAATATCTCAATAAAGAGATAGTGATTCTGAAAAAAACACCCTGGAAATGAAAAACTCAATAATTCAAATTTAAAATTCAGTTAAAATTACTACCAAGGATAGACACACATGGAAGAAAGATTTTCACACCACAGAAACAAACTATATAATCTTGAAAACAAAGTCAACAACAAAGAAAAGATGTTATGAAGTAATACTCAGAATATTCAAGAAATACGTTAAAACATTGAAACTAAAGATAAGAATCATTGGCATAAAAGAAGGCACTGAGATATATACTAAAATAATACACAAGCATTTTAAAGAAATAGTATCAATTTTTTCCAAATCTTAGTAAAGAGGTAGAAATATAAGAGCATTTAGAACTCCAAATAGAAATGATCAAAAAGATCTTCTCAAGACATATTATAATTAAAATTACTAATACAGAGAGCAAGGGTAGAATTTTTAAAACTGTAGGAGAAAACTGGCAAGCCACATTTAGATATAAGCCTATTAGACTTGATACTCATCTCTTGTCCCAGACTCTAAAATGAAGGTTTGGAAAAATATGTACACTAGCTGATTACAACATACCTCTATTACCAATAGATAGGTCATCCAAACAAAAACTACATAAAGATTCTTCAGAACTAAAAAAATACTATTAAGCAAATAAACTTAACAGACACCTACAGAACATTTCATCCATCAACAACTGGATTCAATCTCTTCTTAACTGCATATGGAACCTTTTCTAAAATAGACTGTATTTTAGGACACAGCACAAGTCTCAGCTAAAAAAAAGAAAATCCTTGCATCCTATTGCATCCTATCACATCATAATGAAATGAAATTAGAAATCAATGAAAAGATCAAAAACAGAAAACATTTTAACATATGGAGATTGAATAATACAATTTTCCCATGCTTTTACTGTTGTACTATAGTTGTACATTGTACATATTGATGATATTTGTTGTTACATATTCATACACACATACAATATAAAAATAAAAGAATATAATTTAGCTAATATTGCTCCCCAGCATTTCCCCACTCCCTCCCTATCTCCCATTCATTAGTCCCTTTACTCAACTGATCTTCCTTCAATTTTCAGGAGATTTCCTCCCCAGTTTTGTTTTTCTTTTTCCTCTATAACTTCTGCATATGAGAGAACACATGTGGCCCTTAACCTTCTGAGTTTGACTTATTTCACTTAATATGATGATCTCTAGTTCCATCCATTTTCCTAAAAATGCCATAATTTCATTTTTCTTTATGACTGAATAAAACTCCATATATATAACACATTTTCTTTTTCCATTCATATGCTGATGGAAACCTAGGTTGGTTCCATAGTTAGGCTATTGTGAATTGTGCTGCTCTAAGCATGGGTATTATACTTTTGAACAAAAAAAATGAGTCATAGAGAAAAACACAAAAATTCTTTGACAGAAATAAGAACAGAAATAAAACATAAAAATTCCTGGGACGGTATGAAGGCAGTTCTAAAAGGAAAGTATATAGTATTGAGTGGCTACATTAAGGAAAAAAAGAAAGATAGACCTCTAAATAATCTAATGTTACACCTTAAGGTCCTAGAAAAGCAAAAATAACCTAATTCCAAACTTGTTGAAAGGAAAAAATTAAGATCAGAGCCAAAATTAATTAAATTGAGAATAAAAATACAATCCAAAGGACCAATGAAACAAGGAGTCGGTTCTTCAAAAAGATAAACAAGATTGATGAACTCTTGGCCAACCAAAAGAGAGGACCCCCAATAAAATAGAGATGAAAAATTAAATCTTTCAGCCATAAAGAAAAATGAAATCACCATATACATTTCTGAAATCTAAAGTATCTTTTTGGAAAATTTATGCTCCAATAATTAGAAAATCATAGAAGTCCTAAAGAGATCAGTATCAAGTGGTGAGATTGAGCAGTAATTGAAAGCCTTCCAACAAAGCTAAGCCCAGGACCAGATGGATTCTCAATGGAGTTCTACCAGACCCTTAAAGAAGGACTAACACCAATCTTCCTCAAAAGAATTCATGAAAGGGAGAGAACACTTCTAAACTCATTCTAAGAAGCCAATGTCACCCTGATATCAAACCCAAAGACACATCAAGAAAAGAACCATTATCCTTCAGACCAACATCCTTGATGAACAGAGATGCAAAAATCTTCAATAAAATATTACCAAATCACATTTTTTCCCACATTTATTAGAAGTATATTGCGATACAGGATACAGATGAGGGGGAAACATTGTCAAAACTGTAGCAATCAATGTGTATAAACTTTGATAACCAGGGGTAATGCTAACACATAGATAAGCTACTATGGGTTTCATCTATTGCAGTTTCCCCCAGAAGAACTCATGTGTTAAATGGGTATCTAGTGTAGG
>PVKS010008934.1:41517-66221 GCA_004027875.1 Aplodontia rufa | reverse complement strand
CTTTAGTTCCCTATAAATTCTGGATATTAGCCCTCTGTCCGAGGTGTAGCAGGCAAAAATTTTCTCCCATTCTGTGGGTTCTCTGTTGATGCTCTCAACTAAATCTTTAGCTGTGCAGAAGCTTTTTAGTTTAATTGCATCCCATTCATTTAATTTTGATTTTACAGCATGCGCCATGGGAGTTCTATTAAGGAAGAAGTGGCCAACTCCTATAAGGTGTAGTGTTTCCCTGACTTCTTTTTCTAATAAATTTAGAGTTGTAGGCTTAATATCCAGGTCTTTGATCCATTTTGATTTAATTTTTGTGCAGGGTGAAAGATAAGGATCCAGCTTCAGTTGTCTACATATGGCTGTCCAATTTGTCCAAAACCATTTGTTGAACAGGCTGTATTTTTTCCACACAGTTTTTGCCCCCTTTATCAAATATCAGTTAAAAGTATGGGGGTTCATCTCAGAATCCTGTATTCTATCCTGTTGGTTTTCAGTTCTATTTTGATACCAATACCATGCTGTTTTTGTGACTATGGCCCTGTAGTATAATTTCAGGTCAGGCATTGAGATACCTACCCCCCTACTCTTCCTTCCTGCAGAGTAACGTTTTGGCTAATCTGGGACTTCTGTTATTCCATTCGAACTTGAGAGTTGCTTTTTCTATATCCATGAAGAATGTTATTGATATTTTGATGGGGATTGTATTAAATCTGTACAGGGCTTTGGGTAGAATGACCATTTCGATTATATTAATTCTGCCTAACCATGAGCGTGGAATGTTTTTCCATCTACTCAGGTCTTCTGCAGTTCCTTTTTTTAGTGTTTGATAGTTTTCATTGTAGAGGTCCTTAAAATCCTTTGTAAGGTTGATGCCAAAGTATTTTATTTTTTTTTGGAGGAGATGGTGAATGGGACAGATTTCCTGATTTCTTCTTCTGCAGACTTGTTGCTGAAGTAAAGGAAAGCTAGTGATTTATTGGAATTGATCTTATAGCCAGCCACTTCTCTGAAATTGCCTATAAGCTCTAGAAGTTTTCTGGTTGAGCTTATTGGGTCTTCTAGGTATAGGTTCATGTCATCAGCAAATAGAGACTATTTGACTTTGTCTTTTCCTATTCAAATTCCTTTGATTTTTCTTGTGTTGCCTGATAGCTCTGGCAAGGGTTTCAAGGAATATGTTGAATTCAGTGGTGAAAGTAGACATCCTTGTCTTGTTCCTGAATTCAGTGGAAATGCTTTCAGTATTTCTCCATTAAGCATAATGTTGGCTATGTTTCTGTCATGAATGGCTTACAAAATTAAAGTATCTTCCCTTGATCCCTATCTTCTCCAGAGTTTTAAGCATAAATGGGTGCTGAATTTTATCAAAGGCCTTTTCTGCATCAACTGAGATGATTTTTATTTTTAGTTCTGTTTAAATGGTAAATTGTTTATTTGCATATGTTAAATCAGTCCTGCTTTCCTGGGGTGAAGCCCACTTGATGATCATGATATTTTTGATGAATTTTTGGATTTGGATAGAGAGAATTTTATAAAGGATTTTTGCATCTATGTACATCAGGGAAATTGGTCTGTAATTTTCTTGATGTCTCTTGTGTTTTGGTATCAGTGTTATGTTTGCTTCATTAAAAAGTGGGAGGATTCCAAACACTTTCAAATTCACTTTCCAAATTCCTTTCAATTTCTTGGAAAATTTTGTATAGAATTGGTGTTAATTCTTCTGTACAGTTCTGTTAGAATTCTGCCTAGAATCCATCAGGTCCTGGGCTTTTATTTCTTGGAAGGCCTTTCATTGCTGTGTTTTAATTTTGCTATGTGAGTTGTTTGAGAATTTCAGTGTCCTCCTATTAATTTGGGAATGTCATATGTGGCAAGATATTTGTCCATTTCTTCCAGATTATCAAACTTGGCAGAATATAATTTTTCAAAATAAGTTCTGATAATCTTCTGGATTTTGGTTGAATCATTGGCAATATCTCCATTTTCATCTTTGATTTTGTTCATTTGCTTCACTTCATTGTTCCTTTTGGTGAGGTTGACAAGAGGTCTGTCAGTCTTTTTTTTTTAAAGAACCAACTATTTTGTTAATTTGTATTTTTTTTTTTTTTGTTCTGAATTTTAACTCTGATCTTAGTTATTTCCTGTCTTTTAGGTTTGGGATTGGATTGTTCCTCTTTTTGTAGGAATTTGAGTTGGAGCATAAGACTATTAATTTGGGCTCTTCCCTGATTTTTTATGAAGGCCCTTAGTGCTATAAATTTATCTCTTGAGAATGCTTTCATATTGTCAGAGATTTCAATATGTTGTTTTATCCTCATTCGTTTCTAAGATTTTCTTGATTTCTGTTCTCATGACCTCTTTTATCCATTCTTCATTTAATTGGGTATTATTCAATTTCCAAGTATTTGAGTAGTTTCTGTTGTTTTTCTTGCTGTTAATTGCTAAGATCATACCATGTGGTCTGACAGGATACATGGGACTATATCAGCTTTTTTATGTTAAGGTCAGCCTGCTGGACTAGGATGTAGTCTATTTTGGAGAATGATCCATGAGCTGCTGAGAAGGTAAACTCAGCTGATTTGGGATGTAATGCTCTGTAAACATCTGTTAAGTCCAGTTGATTTATTTATTTAGGTTAGAGGTATCTTTGTTGATTTTTTTTCTTTGATTATTTGTCTGTTGTTGATAATGGTGTGTTAAAATCCCCCAGTATTATATTGTTGAGTTCAATAAGTGGTTTAATATCCTTAAATACTTTTTCTATATACATGGAAGGGTTGTTGTTAGGAGTACAAATGTTAAGTACGCTTATGTCATCTTGATGTAGTGTTCCTTTTTCTAAGATGTGGAGACCTTGTTTGTCTTTTCTGATTTTTATCTAAATTTACTTCGTTGGATATAAGTATCACAACACCAATTTGATATTTTTTTTTTTGCCAACCTTTTATTTCAATCTGTGTCTGTCTTTGGCTGTGAGGGATGTCTCCTGCAAGCAGAATATTGCTGGATTCTGTTTTTTTGATCCAGTCTAATCTGTGTCCTTTGATTTGGGCATTGAGTCCATTCATGTTCAGTGTTAGAATAGATATGTGATTTTGGTTCCCTGGCATTGAGGTCTCTGCTGAGTTTTGTACTATCTCAGATATATTTTAATGAGTTACACTTTTATTAATTTTCCTCTGATGGTGGGCTTTGGGAGCTATTAGCTTTTACCTGTGTTTGAATTTTATCTTTGAGTATTCTCTGTAGAATTTTTGTTCATGAATATTGTTAATTTGTTTTCATATTGGAAAGATATTTTCCCCATCAAACTTGAAGCTTAGTTTTTCTGGGAATAATCCATTTGACTGGCAATTATTTTCTTTGAATATTTGAAAAATATCATTCCACGCTCTCCTTGCCTTTGTGGTCTGAAAGAAATGCACAATAATCATTTTTGGTGTTCCTGTGAATGTGACTTGGCTTTTTTCTCTTACTGCTTTTAATATTATTTGTTTTCTCTGCTATTCATTTTCTATATGATGTGTCTCAGCGTGTTTCTCATTTGGTTAGGTCTATTTGGTGCCCTATAGGCATTTTGAATTTGAAATTCTGGATCAATTTTGATTTGGGGGAATTTTTCTTTGATTAAATCATTGAGGAATGTTCTTTATCCCATTTGTCTGTTGTTCAGTGTTTACCCCTATCCCAATTACTCTCAGGTTAGTTCTTCTGAACTCCCCATATTGATTTGAAATTATGATCATGCTCAGTTTTTTTCTTATTTATCCTCCTTGCATTCAAGATTACTCAGCCTGTCTTCATTATCTGGTGTTTTCTTTGAGAACTAAAGTTCTATTTTCAGCTGAGTTTACATTGATATTAATATCTTTCATTGAGCTTTTAATTAGGCCGACTGTTTTTCAAGTCTAAGAGCTCTGCTACATCTCTTTTCAGAATGTCTATTTCTTAAAGTGATGTTTTAGCTTCTGAAATTGCTGTTATTTCCTTCCTTAAGTTTTCTTTTAATTCTTTGATCACTTTAATAATCAGATTGTTGATACTTTATTCTAGGTTTTCATGTATGTCCCTATCTCTGTACTCCTTGGCTGGGGACTTGTGTTTTTAAGGAGGGGGAATTGCTTATTTAAGGGATTTGTTGAGTTGTAGGGGTATTGTCTCTTCAGTAAGTTGAACAGGAGAGC
Organism: Aplodontia rufa; assembly: GCA_004027875.1. Classification (NCBI taxonomy): domain Eukaryota; kingdom Metazoa; phylum Chordata; class Mammalia; order Rodentia; family Aplodontiidae; genus Aplodontia; species Aplodontia rufa. Next base: position 62,046 of record PVKS010008934.1, on the reverse strand, counting down.
AATTTGAAAAGTTGAGATTAACAGCAGGTTCCCCAACCTGTGATTCATTATTGGTCTTAATGATTTCTAGTACCTCATGAGATAAGACAAAAGAGACAAGATGAGCAGCCAGTTGGTAAAATGAATATCTTTATTCTGGTTACTTTGTTTCTTCTGTAATTGTTACTATGTTAATACTAACTATGAGAAGAACTGTAGGATTGGTAACTATCTTTGGTTACAGTACTATTAACTGTCATTCTATATCTGGATTAAAGTCAAACAAGCATTTTCAAATTGAGCATTCACATCAGATTTCCCATAATGCCCTCAATAAGGATAAATTATCAATATGATATGTCAAAGCATACAATAAAAAGTGTACACTAAAAAATGTTGAACTGGTTAATCTCTTCCTTTTGAGCTGATGCACTGTTATCACCTATGGGAGAGAAGATGTGATAAGCAATTATCTTTAGATTGAGCTAATTGATGTGTAGCTTACAGATACCTAAGAATAAAGAAATGAGGTAGGATGATAGAGACTTGTAATCATAGAGCAAGGGCAGAGAATAGAGATGTTGTGAAAATATTCTGTTTACAAAAAAAAGACTGGGTGGGTGAGAGTGAGAAGAATAGGGTTTGACTATTGTCAGAATAGGAAAGATGTGGGTAACGGAGAAGGGAACTACCAGGGTGCTATACAGCCCTGGCCTCAGATGGTGTATTGAGAACTAATAGTTACATTACAGAAAATGTTCAAGGGAAAGGTAAGACGAAAGGTGAAAGAAACAGATCCACAGCAACAATACTTACTACAAACACACATTAAAAAAAAAAAAAAAGACTAATGTGTGGTCTTGAAGCATCCTCTGCTGGTCACAAGTAAAGTCCCACCAGTTATCCTGGAGTGTTATCCTAGAGGCTTGAGACTTGGGGAGAGGAGGAGGTCTTGGCGAGGCAACTCTTTCACCCAGATTCAATTATCTCTGGTTTAACTGTCCTGTGGGCAACACTGGTTCCAGGTGCCTGTCTCCCTTTTGGCTGAAGTTGCCCTTGGGTTATTGGGGGTACTGGGAGATGGTAATAAGGGTCCAAACCAATGTTCTACCCCACCTTGCCTGTATGCTCAAAATGGCTGCAGTCATCCATATCCCTTAGGGCTAGAAGTGGGGACAATGTCCTCTCATCCAAAGTGGAGATGCCATGGAGTTGTCCCAGGTTAAGCCCAAAAAGCAGAACTCCTGTTTGCACTTTGTCTATCCATAAAAGACTCTAGGATCCTGACAGGATGGTGTGGAAATTTGCTTTAGATTCCCAAATCTGTTTTCCTGTTTGTTAAAAATGACTATAGTCTGACCTCCTTATGGGTGGGAGGGGAAGCCTGCACCCCTCTTCCATGGCAGAGATGCCAGGAGGATCAGTTTTCAACCCAACACAGCTTTTCTATGTGAAGTTGGTCTCTGCGTGGTGGCTGAAGGGATGAGACAGTCAATATCTCCACAGCTCTTGTATTGAGGGACAGTGGTGGTCACTGGTGACTGGCTGGAACTGAATTAGTTCCTCCCCACTTGATACACACAAAGTCTGATTCACTGATCTTTCTCTGACCCAAACTGTGTTCATCAAATCTTCTCCAATACATGCACCTTGCAAGAAGATAGCTTTCCCTGTGTTTCTTCATTTCAAGTCAAACAGAGGGCCCAGAGGCCATCTCCCTGCAGTCTGCCATCTTCCAAAATCCCATCTCTAGTTTTTTGAGGAGTACCCATACTGCTTTCCAGAGTGGCTATACAAATTCTAAGTCCCACCAATAGTGTGTTAATGTTCCTTTTACCCCACAATCCTTCCAGGAGCTGTAATTCTGACACTACTTAGTTGTGTATGTGGTATTGCAATTCATACTGGGGTCCTCAGACATGCCAGGCAAGAACTCTACCACTGAGGCACTCTCCAGCCACTTAAACATTTTTTTTATCTTAAATTTTCTTGCCCATGATGTCAGTTTAGTAAAAATAACATTTGAGGATCTTTATTCCATTAATTTGAAACAATGTAAAAATACTAATATCTGACTATTTGAGCTGAAAGAGAAGATGACTATGCTGATAAGCATGTGGTAGAGTTTTAGACTGAATAACAAACACGTTAACTAAAAGCTTAAGATGAATAAGGGTACTTTCTTTAGTATGAAGCTCATTTTAAAAGATTTATCCCTAATGACTTGGGAAGTTGAGGCAGGAGGGTTGCAAGTTCAAAGCCAGCCTCAGCAATTTGGCAAGGCCATAGACAACTTAGTGAGACCCTGTCTACCAAAAAAAAAAAAAGAAAATAAAAAAAGTCCATAAATATGAGAAAATGCTGTACGTCACTAGCAATCAGAAATGCAAATCAAAACTTAGATTCCACCTCACTCCTGTCAGAGTGGGAAAAATGAATACGAACAATGTCAGATGCTGGAGGGGTTGTTGGAAGACAGGAGCACTTTCACACTGTTGTTGGGACTGGAAGCTTGCACAGCCACTCTGGAAAGCAGTGTGGAGACTTCTTCAAAAACTAGGGTTGGAACTACCTTATGATCCAATTATCCTACTCCTGGGTTTTTTCCCAAAAGAGCTAGAATTGGCATATTATGGAGATACAGCTTCATCAATGTTTTAAGCAGCTCAATTTACTATAGCTAAACTACAGAACCAACTGAGATGCCCCTCACTGGACAAGTAGATATATATATATCTACTCATCCATATATATCCATATATATGTACATATATATCTATGTACATATATACAATGGAATTCTCTGCTTTTGAAATGATATCAGGGGATTTGCAGTGAAATGGATGGAGATGGAAAAAATTATGCTGAGTGAAATATCCCAAACTCGGAGAATCAAGGGCCAAATGTTTTTTCTCATACGTGAAGCTAGAATAAAATGGAAATGGACTGAAAATTGGCTAAGCTAATAATAACCTCAACATGGGTGAATTTTTATATTAGCAGGGGGAATCTTGCCTATGACTCTGGAGGATGAAGGGAGGTGGACAAGGAGGAGGATGAGAATAGAAGAGATAACAAGGCAGCTGGAGGGAGGGAGTAAGTGGTTATCAACCCAGTAGGGAAGCTTTGACATCCATGAGGAGCCCAACTAACAGGGGGTTAAAGTAGGGGAAACAAGGATTCAGTTGGAACTCAAAGGGGGGAGGGAGATCATGAACTAGCATCATCCCTGGTGTGCTCTGTCAATATTCATGTGTTCATGAATGTGTGGCAATGATTCCCTCCAATACGTAAGAGTATGTTGAATGAATAAAAAACCAATGATATGTTTTGCTCTTCCCATTTTGGTGACAGTTTGTCAAGAATGAGTATTATATGTGGTCAAACACTTCTTTTGCTTCACTTAATTATGTGAGTTTTTTAATTCTAACAATATTAAGAAATATTGTCACAACCTTACATACTGGGACAAATTCTACTTGTTATGTACCGTTCTCTTTATATACTGCTGGATTCCATTCCTAATATTAGACAATTCTTTATATTATGAAATATATTGGTCTATAATTTTGTTCTCATGTCCTTGTGCTAGTTTTGTGGTTAAGCTAGTCTTTTTTTTTTCAAAAAGTTTGTAAAAGTAACATGAATCATTATTAAAAATCTGATAGAAATAATACAAAAATAGGGTTTTCAGTAAAAGAAGAAAAAAGAGTGCCAATATTAACAAACATAGATATTAGGGATCAGTTTGGAAGTGAGAGAATGAAGATTCCTCATTGAATTTATTGACCATGTACTGAATAATAAACTCGAGTTTTGAAGAAAATTGAAATCTTAATCTAAATTTTGACTATGATTCCAGTGACTAATTTATTAAAGCATGAATATTACAACAGTGTCAAATAATTTTTTATAGAAAAATGCAGTTTTTTTACAATTTTATTCTCGAATAAATACTGTTAACATTTTCATGTAAAATTTAATACTGAGTTTGGACTACACTGTAAAAAAAAGTGTCATATGCCAGTTATATTTTAGGGTTTGTGACCTTTATTTCATAAATAAGACTTTTGGCTTGGCATAGCAAAAGTTTATATTTCCCAGCCTCCTTTGTAGCTAGGCATGATCTGGTATCTGACTGTCAATGAGATCAGAGTGAAATTGAACTAAGAAATTTTGAGTCGCACTTTAAAAGGGAGTAGTAATATGGCCTTGTCTCCCTACGGTGGAGACTAGAGCAACTGTCTTAGATCATGAGATAAAAGTTGCTTTTGAAGATGAAAGGGTCATAGGAGAGAATCTGTGTCCCTATGGGACACAGGAAAGTCCATGTGTCTTAGACTTTTGACAGATCAGAAGCACATCTATTTTGTTTTGGAATTCCCTTAGAACAACCAAAGCAATATCTGGAGTAGAGTGAGCCTTAGTGCAAAATCTGGAAATAGGGCAGAACATAAAACTTGCTAAACCTTTTAAATGATGTAATGTAATTTACTGTATAAAAATCCAAATGCTAATAGTATGAGGGAGATGTAGAAGGGCAAAGGCAGCCAGGGAAAGATGGTGAGTGAGGAAAAGTGAGAGGCAGGTACAGAACCAAGGGGCATGGAGAGGGTCTTTCGATGAGGTCAACTCTCTGGCTGACAAAAGTGCTTCTGGACACAAGTAGGGGACCCAGATAGATACTTCCATAGTGGTGCTCCTAAGCAGGAATTCCAAAAGAAATACTAGGAGACACACGTGGGCCCAGGGGACACCCAGTGAACAAGTGAGGACAGGAGAGCAGATAAGTACAGGAGAATATTCCAGGGACCATAATAAGAACAAGCCAAAACTTCCCAACTCCTAACTCCTGGATCCCTTTTCAGAGAAGTCTTAGTGTTGCTTTTGCAATAAAACGGCTTGCTTGCAATCAGTGCCTTCTTTTTCAGTTCTTTGCTGAACAGAGATAATGTACCCAAGATCCCTAGATGGTGACAGTTAAATGATCTTATATATTGTTAAATAATAGTACTAGTCTTAGGATTTAAACATGAAAAAGTGTTTCCACCAACTGCAATGGATGCCAACGCATCCTCTCTGTATTAACCATCAACAACATGAAAAGTGCCTCCTGACCTCCCAAGGTGAGATGACACTCATTCAGAAAATGGAAAGGGTTTATTTTGTGTAATCTCTACTCAAATGTATTTATTGCTCTACTAGCACAGATTTTCACTGATGATAGTGGATTGCTGACTAAGAGAATGGGGCTGTTCACTTGAGCGTAAATACCTCTCCGCTGGTGTCTTCTCGCAATAGCCTGGAAACCCATGTAAAAGCATTGTTTACATCATTTATGATGAGAAGATAGAACATGTGCATTACTGATTCGCTGGAATAGATTCACCAAAATTGCTTTCATTATTTTCAAGGGAACACAATTTGATGTGAGAAACAGTTCTCAGATTTGAGATACCGTTTACTTCTCTTTTTAGATTAAACATCAGACTCCTGTGGATACACTCTGTTTCCTCTTCCAGTGAAGATTCACATTAACACACATCCATTCTAAAACACATTGGTATGGCCTTTTTGTAACTAAGAAACTATTCTAGTAATGCTGAAAACTCAAATGACTGCTCAATAAGTGTAGGCACATTATCAGAAATTGTTAGCGCTAGTGCAATACAAATGGGTATATAGAACATTAAACTTGTTCTTGCTCTCTTTTCCTGGGTTTGTAATGACATTGTGAAATAGTTTAAGGGATGATTATTATAGGATAAAATAAATATCTCTACATTTGTACTAATCTTCAAAAAAAATCAACTAAGGAATAGTGCAAGAGTTATTAGCTCTCTACTCTGCATTATTTTCCAAGCTTGACAGTGAACTATTATCATGTTAGAAAAAAATGTGTCAGCATCAGCCCAGTTAGTAACTACCAAATGATGCATTTCTTTAACTACACCAGTGCAGCTTATTATTGGTCTTTGTATAATGAATCTCTTTTAATTTATACTTGTGTGTGTATTCGAAATGTGTGTATGCCATATGTTCTATTAAAGATAGCATATAAAATACACCATTGCCATTAAGTTATTAAGCTTTTTAAATACTTCTTCTGCAAGTTAGTATTCTGTGCTACTTATACAGAATAAATAAAATTGATGTATATAGAAGAATTTACGTGTGTGGGTGGGGTGGATTTATAAAACTATTGACTATGGAAAATGTTGCTTTAGTGGAAATTTAATGGTCATATGCTTCTCATCATCTAACGTTATTTTGGAAATGTTATAAGGGGATACTCTTAGCTATTCCTAGTTTAGATAGGATCAGAGATGACATAATCCTTTGGAGATGAGCAGGCAACCCAAATTACTAGATTTACATTTGGTCAGAAATTCCACACTCCAGAGGAATGAACATGTCTATATGTGTAGATAGACACGCAGCATGTAATTCATGAAGTCTATACTGAAAAAAAAATTTTAATTAACTTAGGTAACTCTTCACAATTTTGTCTGCCATGATTTTATCCCTGGACTTCTGCCACTCTTTGCAGGAATTATAATTTAATTCCATAATTTTTAGGTAATTTAATAAACATGCAGATCTACATGTACTGTATTTGTCAATAGTACATGATGATAAATTATTTTCTATTCTGTCTGTCTATATGTATCTTTGGTACTGGGGATTGAATCCAGGGCATTTTATCACTGATCTACATCTCCAATCCTTGTTATTTTTTATTATGAGATAAGTTCTTCCTCAGTTGCTGAGGCTGGTCTCAAACTTGTAATCCTCCTGCCTCAACCTCCTGAGTTGCTCTGATTACAGGCATGTGCTACCACCCCCCAACTATTCTCTCCAGGGCAACTTTTGCTCCTAATTTTCCCTGATAACTTTATTATCTTACCTTTGCTGTAACGAGTTACCATGAACAATGTGGCTTAAATTAATACTCATTTATTTTCTTCACATTTCTGTGGGCAGAAATCTAGCTCAGTGTCTCCAAAGGTGGAAATGAAAGTGTTGGCTGGGATAATTCTCATCTGGAGACTCCGCTTTCAAATTCATCTATGGTGTCAGAACTCAGTCCTTATACTTTTTTTGTTTTTGGTAACAGGGATTGAACTTGAATCCACTGTTGCTTAATGGTTGATTCACCTATCTAGCCATTTGTAAATTTTGAGACAGCATCTCCTTAAGTTGTTCAGAGCCTTGCCAAGTTGCTGAGGCTGGCTTTGAACTTGTGATCCTCCCAAGCTGCTGGGATTACAGGTGTGCCACCATGCCTGGCCTTAGTTTTATGACTGAGGTTCTTTTGCTGGCTGTCAGTGTGGGTTTGCTTCAATTCCTAAAGTTGTTTTCAGTCCTTTATGACCCACTTTCCAACCCTCCACAAATATGACTACTGATTATTTAAGGCTAACAGTATTTCATATGTTGTGTCTTTCCCTGAGTATCCCCCATCAGAGGAGACCTGGATTCCTTCTAAAAGGGTTTGCTTGATTCAGTCAGGTCCACATAGGAGCATCGCCTTTTTGATGAATTGTAAATTTACTGACTTATCCCTAACAAATCCCTTTGCCTCTGCCATATGATATGACCTAGTCATGGAAGTAAAGTGCAATAACATTCACAAATTTCCCATAGTCAAGGAGAAGGGATTACTCAGAGTATGTACACCTGCAGACAGGATCTTTGGACCTCTTTGAGACAGTGTGGTGGATGGGATTCAGCCTCCTTCTCTTTTCCCTCCAACGTTGTTGTGCTCTAGCGTCACATAACGTCTGTTTTTTTTCTGTATTTGTATTCACTCCTTATATTGTCACATAGTTTTCATTCTACTCAAATACTGTTAGTATTAATACCAAATCTATGTACCCTATTTCTTCCTTTTTGTCAGGTTTCTGTGTCCAACAATATATTTAACTTGGGTGTAAAGAGACATCTTAATATTAACAAATATAAAACTAGCCTTTATCCTCCTTTCAAATCTGTTCATTTTATGGCCTTCTCTTTATTCATGTTTGAAAAGTACTGTGAAATTATACGGTTAGCTCTCTTTCCATCTTTATAATACAGCATCATTTTATTCTTTTATCTCAAATTATTCTTCCATCTGCTGTACAGGCTTGCACTCCAAGATCAATCCTCTCATCCCCTGCACTACTTTCACTGAGGGAGCTGAGTATTGACTGAGAATGTAATACAGGTGTGCATTTTGGGGCCATTTTGTCCTGTTACAAGTAAATGATCTCCAGTAGCTGTAGTGCTTTTGAGGAATGAGTTCACTTGTTTACTGTTTTTTTTTCTTTCTCTGACATAAATTCCTTTAAACCTTTATCACTCTATTAAAATTTTGTGCACAATTGAGCATCTGCCCCAAAGAGGAGATGTCTGTCTCCAACCTAACATCCATGGCCCCCTGCATGTATGCGTGTACTCATGACTATTCATTCAACTCGTGGGGTCTCAGATAAGTAATCATTCAATTATCCCCCATTTAATGCTTTCCTTTCCAGAGACTCTCTCCCTTAGCTGATAAACATGTACAGTCTATTGCCTCTAAAAGCAAACTAAGGAGAAAACCACATTCTTTGTCCTTGGGTGCTTTTCTGCTTACTACTTTGATTTTCTTATTTACTATGTAATCCATCATCTTGAAAGAGACATTTTATTTACCTTTTTATTTTGACTGTTCATTTCACTGGTCTCTAAAATCAGACTTTTGCTCCCACAATGCCACTAAACTACTCTCTAAAGTCGCTAACTGCTAAATTAGAAAATCCAATGGGCATTTTTCAGATCTCTCCTACTCCCTTCTGACTAGTTCTTTTACTTGTTTTTGAAACAATTTAACTCTGGCTGTAGTTGCACTTTTACCTCTCTATTTTAATTTCCTCAGAAATTTATATCTTTATTCTGAGTCCTTCAGTTTCTTTTTTATACCAACCTGTTATTTCCTCATGAATCCCCACAGCTTTCACTGGGTCAGATAGGTTGGTGACCCCGAGATACAAATTTACTTTTGAGATTGGCCTTTGAAGTTCTAAGCTTTATTAATCAAGATGTTAGAGGGACCCCCAAACTTAATTGAACCCCTGCCTCTTTTTTTACCCCACTGAATACTTGTCCTTCTGTAATTGTAATTTTGACATATAACTCACAAAGCAAAAACTTACTGGTAATTATTTTATTTCAAATTTTCAAATTCATTAAACAAGTATTTTTTGAGTGCCCATCAAGTGCCAAGCATTTATAAATGCTGACAGTACATTATTGAGCAACAGCAACAAAAAAAATGCAGTTTTTCTGCCATTTGGAAGCTTGTAATCTACTGGGAAAGACAAAAAACAATTTAATGTGCAAAGAAGTAGTTACATCTTTGGTAATTATTCTGCAGAAAAGAAAAACTAGGCCAAGTCAGAGAACAGTGGTGAAAGCCCACTTTGAAAGAATCATGAGGAATGGCCTTTTCCAGATGGTGAATGTGTAGGGTGTAGTAATAAAAACTGCAAAAGTAAAAAAAAAAAACTCAAAACATAATAGTATATTCTATTTCTCTTTAAATTTCATCTATTTGTGCCCCATGTATTCTCGTGCAGTTCTTAGGTGCATGCCACTTAAAGGTTTGTTCTGTCTCTAGAATATTCATCATGTGTCTTTATGTAATGCTCCTCTGCTATCCTCTGAAAGTTCATCTCCTCCAAAACTCATATTGAAATTTAATTGCCATTGTGACAGCACTGAGAATTGGAACTTTAGGAGGGTTCTGCCTTCATTAGTGGATTAATACCAGCTATCCAGGGAAGGAGTAGGTTTGTTAGCATGACAGTGAGTTCACCCTTCCTCTTTTTCTTTATTCCTCACTCTGCCTTCTGCAATGTCATAATGCAGGGAAAAGACGCTTGATAGATGATGGCACCTTTTTATTGACTGATATTCCCAGCATCCAGAACTTGGAGCCAATAAAGTTGTTTATTTTAATTTACAGCGACGGTGATATTGTTACAGCAACACAAAATGGATTAAGGTGTCCTCTTTATTCCTGATAACTTTCAAAGTCTGCTGTCTAAAATTAGTATAATAATCCTGACTTCTATTGATTAGTATTAGCACAGTGTATTTTTCTCTGCTTTTAATGTATGTGGTTTTTTTTAAGTGTGGTTCTTGACTTCAACATGTAGTTGGCTCTTGTTTTTTGATCTACTCTAACAATTTGTCTTATAAGTGGTACATTGATACCACTGAATTTTTCGAGAGAGGGACAGTGAGAGAATTTTATTTAGTTTTTCATCTGGTTTTCATTGCTCCAGCACTTATTTGTGTACTTGATGCTGGGGTTTGAACCTGCATCCTTGTGCATGCCAGATAAGCACCGTAACCTCTGCCTCTGCTCCAGCCCTGATACACCATTGATTTTTAAAGTGATTATTCATATGGTTGGATTAATACCTACTATATTTATTGTCTTAATATGTTACTTAGTCTTTTATTTCTTCTTTTGGCTTTTACTTTTTTCCTGTCATTTTTGCTTTTAATTGAGCATTTTGTGTAATACCATTTTCTCTCAACATATCAATTATATTTTGTTTAAAAAACTTCCTAGTGGTTGCTATAGATTTGGCAATATACATTTATAATTTATGCCTGTATTCCAAGAACACTATGCTGCTTCACAGGTACTGTGAATACTTTAAAATAACAAAATAACCCCAATTTCTTGGATAATTGCTGTCACTTATTTATAATGATGTTTATACACATATGTAGGTACATTCATATATATGTATATTTATATGCACACATTGGCAAGGCAGGTCTGCTGGCAACGCATTGACTCAAATTTTGTCTAGGGAAGACTATTTCTGTTTCACTTTGAGGAATAGTTTGTACATCACAGAATTCTAGGTAGATGGTTTTCTATTTCAAAATTGTAAATATTTTATTCCACTTTTGCTTACATGGCTTCTCAGAAGATATCAGCTATCTTATACTTGCTCTTCTATAAGTAAGACATTTTGTTTCCTCTGGTTTCTTTCAAAATATTCTTTATTTTCTTTATTTTAATATGATACGCTTAAGTACAGTTTTTTCATTTCCCATTTATCCTGTTTGCTGTTTTCTGAACTTCCTGGATTTATGATTTGTTAATTTGGGGAAATTTTCAGTCATTATTTGCTTTAAGTATTTATTCTTTTCATTTCCATTTATTCCAGTTACTCATATGTTATACCTTTTGAGTTCTTGAATAGTTCTTGAACAGTCTGGTCTAAATTATTTTCAGTCTTTTCTATCTTTGCTATACAGCTTTGACATTTCTGTTGAGTATCCTTAAGCTTAACAATTCTTACCTCAACTGTGTCCAGTCTGCTAATGAACCTTTCATAGGCATTGCTCATTTCTGTTACGGTGTTTTGGATCTCTAGCATTTCTTTTTGATTCCTTTTTAGAATATCTGTTTAGTTACTTGATCAACTGTTCTTACATGGTGTTTACTTTATGCACTTGGCATATTAATTATGGTTGCTTTAAGTTCCTGGTATGATACTTCTCCTGAGTCTGGTTCTTGATGCTTGCTGTCTCTTCAAACTGTGCTTTTGCCTTTCAGTATGTCTTGTAATTTTTTTTTTCTAGGATGCTAAACATACTATGTAAAAGTAATTGGACTAAATCTGGCTTTTGTATTGTGGTGGTAAGGTGCATGGGCAGGGAATGTGTTCTTTAATACTAGCTCTTACTTTTTAGTGAACTTATTATACATTTTGACTGTAAATTTCATATATGCTGTTCAGCCTCCCCTAGGTATGGTAAGGTAGGTAGATTGGGTATTTCCTTTCTTTCTTGTGAAATGCTAGAGTTGGGTATTGTTAAAAACCAGAGTTCTCTGGTGTATTTCAAAATGATTATTTTTCTTCCCATTTTGCCAGAGATAAAAGGGGACTTTTCTCTGATTTTCACTGTGAGAACTTGGTTTAACTCTAGGAAGTAAAATTCACTCTCTCTCACACACACAATGTATTGACAGAAAGGAAAAGTTTAAACTAGGTCATTCTGGAGTTTTTAACTCTCATAAACATCCATACCGAGCAGTTCAGATTTTCGTTCCCCAGCATTGGTCCCTGTGGAGGTTTCAGCTTGTGAGTTTCTTCTCTGGTAAGCTGTCATTCTCTGTATTCACTTATCTATATCTTCATTTTGGGGCTAATGTACCTGCTCTGTGACAAAGTAAGTGAATAGGTAAGCTTCTCTGACAAATTTAAAAAGAGTGATTGGTTTTTCAATTTCTCTTTTTACTTGTTGCTAGGATTAAGTGACAAATTCCAAGTTCCTTACATGCCAGATGAGAAACTAGAAATCCAACCAGTTAATTCTGGCTTTGTTCTTATCATAACTGCTACAGATGTTTTCTTTAAAACTATGTACTAAGCTGGGCATGGTAGTGCACACCTATAACCCCAGCTAATTGGGAGGGAGAGGCAGGAGGATCACAAGTTTGAAGCCAGCCTTGGGAAAGTTAGTGAGATCTTGTCTCAAAATAAAAAATAAAAAGGCCTGGGAATATAGCTCAGTGGTAGAGCCACCTGGGTACAATCTTCAGTACCACAAAACAAAACAAACTAGCTGTAAGTTCACTATTTAAGATTTGTTTCACTGGTGTTTAATCTATATTTTATTAAATTTCAAGTGTTCTTTATTTATATAAATTCAGTTAGTCTTTCCCACATTTGTTGAGCTATTTCCTATAGGTTTTTGTTCCTAGTTTTTTTACTTTCTCTAGATGTATGACTTAGTTTGATAATTCTGATGGTTACATTCTTTATGGGTCTCTCTCATTATTCCTGTTTTTCACTTAGGGCACTATGTTTCCTTTTCAGTTTGACTCTAAACTTGTGTCCCTTGGACATTTCTTTGTGGGAAGTTTTGGGTTCCTGGGTTGATGTTCTTTCCTACAACTGATTAAACTTTCTTCTATGTGTCATCAGGGAATACAACAAATCTAAGCATAGTTTACATTTATTTTGCTTGAAGGTTTATTCATGAATGCATGGGTAGCAAAAAGTCAAACAAAAATCTGAGTGAAATCCAGTTTATGGGTGTACATTCTCATGGGAGATTTTCTTTAGTCAATTCCAAATATAAGATGGGCATTTTGCTGTTCCTTTCATATAATAACTTTATTTCTCATTAATACTCTTTGGTTCTTTGAGTTGCCAGACTTACCAGGTATGTCATATGGTCTACCTATGGCACACTAAAAACTGTGCTTTCTATCTTACATGGTACCAAGTGGAGGGGAAACTTCAGTCTCCCCAAATTTGACAGAATGTTAAAAACAAGAGGTGGATTTGACAAATTTGTTTAGCTTTCCAGTTCCTGTTTTCATTTTATTCTAGTCTTCTGCAATTTCTACACTCTTACTCCACCTTAGTGATAGATTTAAATACATTTAAATATTTTTTTCATCAGGAAGATCATTCCACAAAAGTATTATTTTGTCCTTTGTTTCCACTAACAAAATTTGCACTGAATATTTTCCTAACTAATTTTATGTGTTGAGAGTTAGATTGATTTTTATTCTATTATATGTAACATGATTTACATGATTGAATTCATACATCATCTAAATAAAATTGTTCTACAAATAAATTAATGATTTAATTCATCAGTCATTAATGAATTCTATTACATTGATTATGACATGCTTATTTTGTACAATGCATTTTAATTCAAAATATTTGCATCCATAGTAGAACAGAATAACAATGATTCTCCAAGAGCAATTTTTCTGAGGATCGCAATAGATTTTAATGATATCAAGATAGTTTTATGCTCATGGAATGAAATTTGTCTGTAACTCCCTATCAGGTTTCTACAAAGTCATTTTTATACATTGATATAAAAATGTCATCTAATGTGCTGTGTTGTGATGAAGTTTGCTTAGTTTTACCTTGCTATTTTCTTCTTTCTTAACCACTAAATAGGGTTTATTGCTGGAATTATTTCTTTATGAAAATTTATGGGTCACTTCCCACTGTTTTGTTCTATTAGGACACTGGAGTGCAATTCAGTAAGTAATGTAACTGTGAATACTCTGAAGTCCTCATCAGAGCTAGGCTTTATCTGTGGGGATCTGATTTATAACCAAAGAACCAGCCAGGCAGAATTTTGCTGGATGAAAATTTTAAAACTCTAAATAGTACATAAAAAGAAAAATAAAATGGAATATCTCATTGCATTTATTTATAAGAAGGATTTTTTTGAGTTAAATCTTAAAGGACAAGACTACTTCAGTTCTTTAAAGAAAAGGCACTAAATTAGGAGGTTGTAAAAACTCACAAATATACAATATATTTTTCTCATACAAAATGGAATAAGTGTACTTAGGAAGATAAATAAAATAACTTTTCACAGAAATCTGGAATAGAAATGTGAAAAAACATTTTAAGATCACTGATTTTAATAGTGTTTTCTACCACTGAATATATTGTTAAGTTTGAAAAAATCTTACAGTGAAGGGATGATCTTAAATAATACTGAGGCTTTTATGGATATAAAAGAAATTTTAAAATGCCATCATATCTAAAGTTCATGAAAATATTGTTTAGTCTGCGTTATATAAAATAAACTTTTCTATTATCACAATATGAGGACATTTATTTTTAACATGATAGCCATAATTCTTAAAAGTATCCACTTATCCCAGATTGATTTTTTTTTTTTTTTGGTTTGGAACCTCTGCTAAACAGAAAGTAAGAAATGCAAGTTTACAAGAATTAGCATCAATGTAATAGTTTTAAATGGATAGCTGGATTTAATTTTTATGGGTAACAAGAATTTTACCCTATGGAAGTATAATAACAAACCCCTTCAATGTGTAAAACTATGACGAAAAAGAAAATCTTTTTTTAAAAAATTGTACGTAATCATAATGCTAGATGTGAATGTTTATCATTAATATCAGTTTGTCAGACTTTAGATTTATGACATGATGGAAAAATCAGTATGTATTACCACCTCCCTTACCTAAAACCAACCTTATCAGTGCCTCAGGGAAAAAAGGAAGGTGACTGGCTTTCTTAAAGTAAGACTGAAATAGCAAAACACAAACACACACACACAGACCCAAGACATCTAGACCCAAGAAGACTTTAAGAGTCATTATTTGGGAGAAGAAAAGGCAATTTAAAGAAGAGGACTAAGGATCATGGATGTGTGGACTGGAGAGCATTTTGTTTGCTTTTCAATTATAAAGGGGACGGTTCATTGCCATCCTGTGGTCACTATGAGACAGGAAAAAATGTCCCATACACTAGTTAAAGCAGGAGGTGCTCACAGAACCTGAGATTTCTGTGGAGAATCTACTTCCAGGATCACCTGAGTATTATCTTTGTGTACATTAGAGAGAAAAGCCTCAGCCTTGGCAAGTAAACTACCTGAAATAATTAGAAGAATCAATTCCCAGAACTCAGGAAGGACTAGGAGTACTGTCTGTTCCAAACAGACTTCTGAGAAAGTCTTGATTCACTAGTGAGGAATAGATAACCCTAAACTTAGCATTGCTCCCGACTCAGTGGGAAATCAGAAAAGCAACACGCAGGAACACCAAATAGTTTCCAAGAATTTTATGCATGCATTTCCAAAAGTAGCCCAAGACTATATGTATATTGTGTCCAGCAACCAACAAGATGAAATTCAGAATGTCTTATATACAAAAACCAAAAAATCAAAAATCAAATCAAACCAAAGCATGATTATATACATTTTCTTTCCTTTGGGAGGGCACTGCCAATTAAACCCAGGAGCACTTACCCACTGAGTTGTATCCCCAACACTTTATTTTATATTTCATATTTTGAGATAGGGTCTAAGTTGCATATGACATCGATAAGTTGCTGAGGCTGGCTTTAAACTTGCAACTCTCCTGTCTCAGCCTCCTGAACAGCTGAGATTGCAAGCATGAGCCACTGTGGCCAGCAAAGTTTTTATATGTTCTAAAGTTAAATTGAGACTATGAGATATCACTTCAAACTTGTCTATAATATTTAAAATTAGACTAATAATGCCAAGTGTTGTCAAGAATGTGGACTAAAAGTAATTCTAGGATTTTCCTATTGGAATCAAAATGTCCCAAATTCCAAATATTCTGTGATTATTTATAATACAGAATAATCAGCTATCCTATGACCCAGCAGTTCTCACTTCTAGGCACTTCTCTAAAATGTGAAATCACATTGCCACAAACACTTTGTATAATAATTTTCATAGTCAATGTGCTCATAATCTTCCAAACCTGGAAAGGTATCAAATTAATCGGCAAGAAAAAGTGCAAACAAACAAGATATGATGGAAATGGTGATACAATGAAATACTACTTTAAAGTGGATTATAAATCATAAACAGAAGGGAAGAAACAGTAACACAATCACAACACAGATGAATATTGCAGGCATTATACTGACTGAAAAAACAAGACACTAAAAAGTATAAAGGTATTTGATTTATATGAACATCTAGATTAGGCAAATGGTAGCGATCAGAACACTCATTGTTTTGAGGTAGGTGGGGGAGATTGACTTAAAGTGGGCATGATTGAACTTTCTAGGGTAAAAATGTTCTATCTTTTGATAGAGTCATGGGTAACATGTCTACAAAACAACCATACATATTTTTGAAGAAAGCAACAAAAAACTTGTGTTAAACTCTTCACAATGGAGTAAAAGGTACTGAATTATTATGCAAAAATTACAGTGGCTTTGTTCAGATAGTGATCATAATGTACCTTGAAGGGCTGGTTAAGCAACTCAACCTTTCACTTAATAAAGGAGAAAATTAAAATGATTTGAATTAGGGGGCAGTATAATTTTTCCAAACAACTTTTGCTTTCACAGTGTCAGTTGCTGCAAATTGATTTGATACAAAAATGAAATGGCATATGAAAAATGCTCATCTTACTTCAGGCAGGTAGAACACAGTATGTTTGCGTGCACACACACACAAATAATAGGGTTTTTGTTCATATTGGACATAGTAAATTTATGAGTAATATGTTATAAAGTGCATTACAGAGAGACAGAATCAATTTTTGAGTTTTTCACATGGCTTTTGTTGCTCTGACACTTAGTTGTGTACATGGGTTTTAGGGTTTGAATGTGTGTACTTGCGCATGCCAGGCAAGTGCTGCAACTGCTGAGCCACTGCTCCAGCCTAGTCTATTCTAATTTTTAAAAATTGATAGCAAACCTTTTTTTTATAATTTTATTTTTCACATAATCTCAGCTGTCAACATTCTTTCTGCCATCCTTTTAAGCTGTGTAAATAGAATGAGCAATTAGAAAAGTATTGAAAGAGAGTTTTACAATTCAATTAGTTGGGCATTCCGTATTTTCCAAACACTCGATTGCTTATCTTTGCCAACCTATTGGATTTCCTGTGATTCTCATAACTTTACTCTATTAGTCTCTTTCTGGACCCTTGTTCTGAGCATTAAGCACTCTACCTTGGTTGTTAATTGATCTTTTCTTAAACCATTTATCTTGCTGATAGAATTTCTAAGCTTGTACTTACTTGTACTTACTTTCATTTCTTCCCTAATTGTGTCAAGTGGATCTGAATAATCTTTCAGAAGGGATAAATGTAATACCTCTGCATTTCCTGAGAGCTATTCCCATTGCACTCACTATGTATCATTACTTCCGGACAAATGAGCTGTTTTTTTTTTCTTTTTACATGAAATTTAAAGGGGCCAATTTCTTTTTCCTTTTGAAATTAATCATGCATACAGCTATAAATCATCAAAATTAAAGAGTTGATAAAACATTAAAACAAAAATTCTCCTTTTGGAAAGTCTGTGATTTAATACTAAATGTATATTACAATGTTGAGGACCCAACTCCAACAGCTTCGATATATTTTTTTCCTGAAGTAGTTCCTTCAGGTCAGGTATTACAGTCTCCACTCATATAGAGTTAATTCACAATAGTTTGGTAATTATTTTTTAACTTCATTTCTTTTTCTAAAAGTGTGTGACTGCAAAAACACCATTTGAGATTTTTGTCCAGAAGCACTATAGGTTTATGAGGAACTTCTGCTCTGTCCCCTTTAACCACATAGCAATGGCTCATATACTCTGGGAAATTTAAAGAACACAGATAAACTGGAAACCATGATAAACATTTAAGTGAGCTGGATTAAATAAATATACATAGCAATAAATGTGAACTGAAGCTAAAGAACAACTGGGTTCTACATGACCAGAAATAAGTGAATATGACTAGGAATGGAAATTCTGAAAGGAAAATTAGACTCAAAATGTATGACTTTTCAAAAATGGGGATAATACCAGTTATGAGTATAATCCTGTTTACATCTACTAAAATGGAAATAAATAATTTAAAAAGCTGGAAACTACTCTGCAGGGTTAAGGTAAATTTTGTGTGGATTGCATGTGGTATTAAGAGAAAACTCAGATATCTGAAAACCATTACAGGTAATGAAGGAATTAGATCATGTGCCTCCCAGCAACAGAGGCTTTTGATGTCTCACCTGGTTGCACACTTAGGCTCTCAGTAGTCTGTGATGAAAACACAAAGAAGAATGAAGATAAGTATTATTGGTAAAAGCAATAGATTTAAACATTAGAATATTTAAAAAATTGACCCACAATTGGCTTTTTGAAATAACTAATAAAACTGAAAACTCTGGCAAAAGTAGTAAATAAATGTATAATAAAAATGAGAGAGCTGAGTGAAGAGTCTCTCTGTAAATGCTGGACCCCAGTGGTGGGAGAGGTGCCTTACTGTGAGGTGGGTGGGTGGCAAGATTTCTCCCCAAAATCATTAGTATTGAGGGAGAGAAGTTTAGTGATATGGAGCCATGGACAAGCTGAAAGTTGAGGAATTCCTAATTGATAATTTTTCCAGCGCCAACTACCCAGCAGTCGGTGGGCTGGGATTCTGCCCTGGAGGGGAGGAAGCTGCGAACAGTTATTAAACTCAGACATAGTGGTGATTGCTCAGTGGAGCCTGGGCATGGGTCTCTGGTACTTCAGTGCTGAGGCAGCAACAGGAACCAAGGGATGGCTTTAATACACACAAATTGGAGTCCCGTGAATTTGCTTGTGTGAATAAACAGGACAGCTCTGTCATTTGGAAACCTCCTGGAGGGTGGCTCAGGAAACCACTTTGTGAACAGTGAACTCAAAATCACCACATAGAAAGTGGAATAGGGAGTGCAGTCCAGAGGAGCAGCTCCAGGCCCCTAGTGCTTTGACTGTCTGCCCTGGGGGCTATGTGGGCCTGGCGGACCCTTCCTACAGGTCTGGCAACTGACTCATGTTTAGAGGTTTCCTGCCCACCCTGTTACATGCCCAATCTACAGATGGAGTAAGTGACCAGGATTTTGCTCAACAGGACCTAAATATCCTGGGAGGGTTAGGTCTTCTGGTCCAACAGATACTTCCTGAAACTCGGGAGGGGCAGAGGTTAGCAGCAGCCTCAGGGCCCTATGAACTGAAGGGGCAGCCTGGATCCAGGGCTTCCCTCTACTTTCAGACTATGAAATCTATAAACAGAAGCGTTCCCACCTGGAGTCTCCAAGTGGGACTGAGCTTCCACACTCAGTGGTTGCATTTGAGAACTTCACAGACACTGGTCTAGCTGGGCTGGTGTCTACTTCACACCTGCCTCCCCTTGCTGGTGGTGTGATTGCACACAGGTCATCTCTTGGGGCATGTGGGGACCTCAAGATACCCAAGAGTGGGAAGATAACAGTCCTGGCTGTGCTCAGTTCAAGTCAACCACTCTCCTTGGAACAGCAAGAGTCCCTTACAGATATACCAGGATCTGCAAGACTCCCAGCAGCTCCTTGGTCCCCAGCTGAAGTGGGACAAGAGTTTGGGAAGGCAGACACTAAACTGCTCAAGAATGCAATTCAGGTGGCCCTGAAGTCTGTTCTCACAGGAAGTAGGGAAGATGAATGTTTCCTGGGAACCTCACTGTCAGCTGAGATTGCCAAAATTCATTCACTCCAACAAAATCAAATGGGAAATGACTTCACCTAGAAGTCAGCTATGAACACAAACCCCCAAGGTACATTCTGATCTCTGTGGTAATAATTCAGAACCTTCACAACTCCTTTTTTTAAATTCTTTTGTTCTTGGAATTGGTGTTCCTTAGTGTGTATGCACGTGTGTGTGTGTGTGTGTGAGTTTCTTTGGTGTTGTGTGTGGTTGATTTTTTTTCTGTCCCTGTGATTTTTGGTATTTGGCTGCTGTGTCTATATTGCTAGGGTTGGACCTGTGGCAGTCTGCAATATTGCAAACTAGTCCTTAGTCTCTTTGAGCTGAAAAGACCCCAACTCTTCATTAATTCCTTCTTCCTTTTACTCTGCCAATTTCTAAACTGTATTCTGATCTCTCTCATCCTTCCTCAAAGTCATTACCCCACTCTCACCTCATTTTTATCTTTTCCTTATTTCTAGCAGAATAGCCTATATCATCTCTACTACCTTGTAGCTCTATATCCTAATTCACAAGTTCCACACTACCTTCCT
>PVKS010008934.1:0-41417 GCA_004027875.1 Aplodontia rufa | reverse complement strand
CCCTATCGCCTGAGGTATTGGAAAACCTAAAGGTCCACAATATTTCACAGACTGGGTACCAGCCGTTGAACTGTGCTACCCAAATTGTACCTCAGCCCAACTAAGCAAAGAGATAAAAAGGTCTGATACCATCAACAAAGCCCCCCCCCCAATTATTTAGTGTTGGACCTCAAGCCACACTCCCTGTAACTGAAAATGAGGAAAGAGGGAAACAATCCATCTCAATCCCACAGCCTTCCATCCAAGGTGTTCATGGTAGGGGTCCTAGATGAAAACCTAGAAAAATGTATCAACAATATGATTAATAATTCAATCAAAGAATTAAAAGAAGATTAATGGAAAGAGATAAGAGCAATTTCAGGAGATGAGAGACCACCTTTATAAAGAGCTCTTAGAATTGAAAAATAATGTCAACCAAATAAAAAGCTCATTGGAAGATACTAATACCTGAGTAAACTCAGCAGAAAATAGAACCTCAGCTCTCAAAGAATCAATATGAGATAATGAAGATAGGCTAAGCAACGTTGAGTTCAAGGAGGACATACAGGAAAAGAAACTTATTCTGCATGATCAGAACTTCCAACTAGTATTTGACAAGATGAGAAGAAATAACAGAGTAATTGGGACTGAAGAAAACATTGAACAACAAACAAGAGGTATTAAAAACCTAAGTGAAATCACCAAGGAGAATTTTCCCCATATCAGAATTAATCCAGAAAGTCAAATTCAAGACTCCTATAGAACAACAAACAGACCTAACCAAATGAGAAATTTACGGAGACACATCATTTACAAAGTGACAAGATGTAGTCCTTAGTACTTTGATGTCTTTTTCTTCAATGCTTACAATATATGTATATATCTTGAACAATTAGAATGTATGGGCCCTCATGTTCTAAATCTGCATCTTCTTCAAAGAGTTGCGTTAAATATATGGTTCTTACCTTCCACAGGTACTTTGACTCTCTTATTTGCTCTTTCAGAAGCATCAGACCAAAAACAGGAAGGATCCATCTCTTGATGACTCCCAGAGAAACCCTGGTGAAATTAAAGTCAATAATAAAATGCTTAAAAATTTGATTCTGTCAAAAAAAAAAAAAAGTGAATAGCATAGAAATCAAGGAAAGAATCCTAAAATCAGCAAGGGAAAAAAACCAAATCATGTTCAGAGGCAGACCAATTTGGATCACTATGGTTTTCTCAGATCAGACCATAAAGACCAGGATAGCATGGAATAATTTTCAAATTTGAAAGAAAACAATTCTCAGCCAATGATATAATAACATGCAAACCTCAACTTTAAATGTGAGGGGGAAATTAAATGCTTCAATGATAAATTCAAGCTAGCAAGGTACATGTACACAAAGCCTGCACTACAGAAAATTCTCAAGGATACTTCAGAGGAACACACAAACAACTGCCAAAACACATAAAGAAGAAAGTCAATCACAAAACACACTAAACATATCCAAGATGGCATAAAACACAGCAATAGTCACAACATCAGGGACTCAGATTCCCATATCTGTTCTAACTCTGAACATGAATGGACTGAAAGCCCCAGATAGGCTTTCTGATTCAAAAAACAAAGTCCAACAATATGCTGCCTACAGGAGACACACCTCACAATCAAAAATAGACACAGACTGAAGGTGAAAGGTTGACAAAATGTCTACCAGGCTTGTGGCCTGAAAAAACAAGCTGGCATAGCAATACTTATATCTGATAAAGTTAATTTTGACCAGAAATTAGTCATAAAGGACAAAGAAGGTCACTATATCATAGTAAAAGGAACCATTCATCAAGAAGACATAACAATAGTTAACATTTATGCCCCCAAGTCTCCCAAATATATGGAAAAAATACTGAAGGATATTAAACCCCTCATTGATCTCAGCACAATAATACTGGGGGATTTTAATACACCATCATCAACAATAGAAAATAAAAGCAAAAAATCAACTAAAATATCTCTGACCTAAATAACTCTATAAATCATTTGGACTTAACAAACATTGCAGAATATTCCATCCCAAATTGGCAGATTTTACTTTCTCAACATCTCACAGATCTTTATCCAAAATAGACCACATCCTAGTCCACAAAGTTAACCTTAAAAATATAAAAAAAGTTGATATAGTCCCATGTATCCTGTCAGACCACAATGGTATGATCTTTGCAATTAACAGCAAGAAAAACAACAAACTACTAAACACTTGGAAATTTTGTAATACCCTCTTAAATGAAAAATGGATAATTGAGGTCATGAGAACAGAAATCAGAATCTTGGAAATGCATGAGAATTATGAAACAACATATCAAAATCTGTGGGGTACTAAGAAAATTTTCTTAAAAGGTAAATTTATAGCCCTGAGTGCCTTCATCAAAAATGAGGAAAGAGCCCAAATTAATAGTCTTATGCTCCAAATGAAATCTCTACAAAAGAGGAACAATCCAATCCCAAACCCTTTTAAAGGAAGACAGGAAACAACTAAGATCAAAGCTGAAATCAGTGAAATTGAAAACAAACATTTCAAAGTATCAACAAAATAGTTCCTTGAAAAAATAAACAAAATTGACAGACCCCTTGCCAAACTCACCAAAAGGAAGAATGAAGTGAAGCAAATCAACAAAATCAAAGATTAAAATGGTGATACCACCACTGACTCAACCAAAATCCAGAAGATTATCAGAACTTAATTTGAAAAATTATACTCTGCCAAGTTTGATAATCTGGAAGAAATGGACAAGTATCTTGCCACATATGACATTCCCAAATTAACACAGGACATTAGAATTCTAAACCAAGCAATCTCAGATAGTGAAATAGAAACAGCAATCAAAGGCCTTCCAAAAAAGAAAAGCCCAGTACCTGATGGATTCTAGGCAGAATTCTACCAGTCCTTTACAAAAGAATTAACACCAATTCTCTACAAGATTTTCTATGAAATTGAAAGGGTTGGTACCCTCCCAAACACTTTTATTGAAGCAAATATAATGCTTATACCAAATCCCAATAAGGAGACATCAAGAAAACTACAGACCAATTTCCTTGATGAACATAGACCCAAAAATCCTTAATAAAATTCTAGCTAAACAGATTGAAAAATACATCAAAAACATAATACATCATGATCAAGTGGGCTTCAACCCAGGAAAGCTGGTTAAACATATGCAAATCAATAAATGTAATTCTCCACCTAAAGAGAATTAAAAATAAAAATCATATAATCATCTCAATTGATGAAGAAAAGGCCTTTGATAAAATTCAATACCACTTTATGCTCAAAACTCTGGAAAAGATAGAGATCAAGGAAGATACTTTATGTTAGATCAATTTATGACAGACCCATAGCCAACATTATCCTCAATGGAGAAAGACTAAAAGCATTTCCACTGAAATCAGGAATAAGACAAAATTGTTCACTTTCCCTACTCTTGTTCAGTATAGTCCTTGAAACCCTTGCCAGAGCTATTAGGCAAGACAAGGAAATGAAAGGAATTAGTATAGGAAAAGAGGAAGTTAAGTTATCTCTATTTGCTGATGACATGAACCTATACCTAGAAGATCCAATAAGCTCAACCAGAAAATTTCTAGAGCTTATAAGAAATTTCAGCAAAGTGGCTGGTTATAAGATCAACACTTATAAATAATTAGCTTTCCTATCCTCCAGCAACAGCTCCACTGAAGAAGCAATCAGGAAATTTGTCCCATTCATAGTTTTCTCAAAAAGAATAAAGTACTTGGGCATCAATCTAACAAAGGATATAAAGGACCTCTACAATGAAACCTATTGACCATTAAAGATTCAATGCAATCCTTGTCAAGATACCAATGACATTCTTCACAGATATAAAAATAGCAATTCTAAAATTCATATGGAATACCAGAAGACCCAGAATAGTGAAAATATTACCAAGCAAGAAAGAGGAAGCAGGAGGTGTCACAATTCCTGATCTGAAGTTATATTATAGGTCTATGGTAACAAAAACAGCATGGTACTGGTATCAAAATGGAAATGAAGACAAACAGAAATGAAGACCAATGGAAAAGAATGGAAGATATGGAGACAAACCCTCAAATATTTAACCATATGATATTTGATAAAGGGAGCAAAAGCATAATGTGGACGGAGGACAGCCTTTTCAACAAATGGTGCTGGCCAAATTGGACAGCCATTTGCTGACAACTGAATTTGAATACTTGCCTCTCACCTTGTACAATAATCAATTCAAAATTATTAAAGGATCCTGAAATTAAATCAGCAACTATATAATTGCTTGGAGAAAAAAATAGGATCAACACTTCACAACATAGGTGTTGGAACCACTTTCCTTAACTAGACTCCCATAGCTCAAGAATTAAAGCCAAGATTAAATGAGTGGGATGCCATTAAACTGAAAAGCTTCGGTACAGCTAAAGAATTAGTCAAGAGTGTCAAGAAAAAGCCTACAGAATGGGAGAAAAATCTTTGCCTGTTATGCTTCAGACTGAGGGCTAATATCCAGAATATACAAAGAGCTCAAAAATCTGAGCACCAAAACCACAGACAATCCAATCAATAAATGGGCTAGTGAACTAAATAGAAATTTCTCAACAGAGGAAATTAAAAAAGCCCATTAATATATGAGAAAATGCTCTACATCACTAGCAAGCAGAGAAATGCAAATCGAAATTTAATTGAGATTCTCTTGTCATAGTGGCAAAAAAATGAATATGAACAATGAAAGATGCTGGAAGGGTTGTAGGAAGAGAGGAATACTGTCACACTATCAGTGGGACGGTAAGCTTGTACAGCAACTCTGGAAAACAGTGTGGAGATTCTTCAAAAAACTAGGGCTGGAACCACCTTTGGATCCAGCTATTCCACTCCTAGGTATTTCCCCAACAGAGTTAGAATCAGCATAGTATAGAGATACAGCTTTATCAGTGTTATAAAACACCGTGTTATAAAACAGCTCAATTTACTATAGCTAAGCTTTGGAACCAACCCAGATGCCCCTCACTGGAAAAGTGGATTCAAAAACTGTGGCTTATATATATAAAGGAATTCTATTCTCTCAGAACTATATCATGGATTTTGCAGCCAAATGGTTGTAGATGGAAAAAATTATGTCCAGTGAAATATCCCAAAATCAGAGACTCTAGGGCCAAATGTTTTCTCTCATTTGTGGAAGCTAGAATACAATCAAATGGTCTGATAGTTGGCTAAGCTAATAATAACCTCAACATGGGTGAATTTTTACATGTAAAAGGGGAACCTTGCCTATGATGCTTTGGGATGAAGTTGGGGACTAGAGGGGGGCGTTGGAGTAAGGAATATATCAAAGCAGCTGGAGGAAGGGTGTAGGGGGCTTATCAACCCAGTGAGGAACTTTTGACTTCCATGAGATGCCCAACTAACACGGGGGTAAAGTAGAGGAAACATGGGATCAGGGGAACCCAAAGGGGGAAATTCATGAACTAGCATCGGCCTTGGCTTGCTCTGTCATGCTCTTGATCGTGACTACATGGCAATGATTCCCTCCTATACGTATGACTACGTTGAATGAATAAAAAATAAGGAAACAGTAACATTATTTTATTATATATTAAAAGTAATATGAATTTATTGTAAACAAAGAAAACAGAGGAATAGCTAATAGTAGAAATAAAAATGACCAAATAATCATACATCTTACATATGTTAAAACAAAAATATATGTATCCTAAAATTTGGAAAGGCAAGTGATCTAGACTGTCTAAGACAATCAATAGGAATGTTAGAGTAGGAACAAATGTTTCACTACAAGTTAAGTTTTACTATAGAACTGAAATAAAATCAAGTGATACTGGCAAAGTGATCAACACAATGGAATTGCTTGAACACAGAAGCATCCCACAAATACATCTAAATGATCTTTGAAAATGGTGCAAACAATCACATGAAAGTCCTTTTTTTCACAGCATTGTTTTTAACATGATTTTGTTATTCGCTGTGGTTTTACATAAAGTTTGTTGTTACACTTTCATATATGGACACATAATACATCTCTCCTTTACCCTCCCCACTTGGCCCCCTCCCCCTCTCTATCCACCTCCCCTCCACCCCTCATCTGCAAGGTTGCCCCCAGTTTGATTGGTAATCCATGTTTGATGAGCCTATAGTCTAATCTTATTGTTCTCCCATTCTTTCCTCTATTGCACTCTGGCTTCCACATGAGAGAATATATTCAGCCCTAAAGTTTCAGAGTTTGGCTAATTTTACTCTGTGATTTTCTCTTTCTCCATCCACTTAGAAGGAAAGGCCATGATTTCATTTTTTTAAATAGCTGAGTAGAATTCCATAGTGTGTGTGTGTGTGTATACACAAACAACTCACACTTTATTGATCTGTTCATCCAGTGATGGGCATCTGGGTTAATTCCATAATTTAGCTATTATGAATTGTGCTACTATAAACACTGATGTAGTTGTGTCACTGTAGTATGCCAAATTTATATTTTCTGGGAAAATACCCAGGAGTGGGATCAAATTAGACATAAAGAACAATGGAATAGAGAAGATACAGAGACAAAACCACAGTTCTATAGCCATCTGATATTTCATAAATGTGACAAAAATATAAGTTGGAGAAAAGACAGCCTTTTCAACAAATGGTGCTAGGAAAACTGGATAACCACATACAGAAAAACGAAATTGGATCCGTATTTCTCAACCTGTGCAAGACTCAAATTGAAATGGATCAATAGACGTAAGAATTAAAAGAGATACCTTACAACTGTTGGAAGAGAAAGGAGAGTTGTCTTTTCAATGAATAGTGTTTAAGGGCTGGAGTGGTGGCTTGGAGGTTATGGCGTTTGCCTGGTATGTGTGATGATGCAGGTCCAAACCTCACTACCTTGTATATGAAGCACTGGAGCAACAAAGCCATATGAAAAACTATAGAATTGATTCTCTCTTTAAAAAAATGGTGTTTAAGGGAATGACCATGGGGGCAGGAGTGAACTTTGACTTAAAAATATACCTCATACAAACAAGAGCTGAGAATGGATCATGGACTTAAACATAAAAGATATAATTGTAAACTCTTTGGAAGAAAAAATAAGGGTTAGATAGTTTTAAGACATGGCACAAAAAGCATGATTTAAAGAAGGAAATATTGATATATTGGACATTATCAAAATTCAGAAGTTTGCTGTGCAAAAGACCCTATTACGAATATGAAAATGTGGAGCTAGAGTGGTGGCTCAGCAGTTGGAGCATTTGCTTGGCATGCATGAGGACCCAGGTTCAAACCCAGCACCACATATACAACTAAGTGTTGGAGAAGAAAATATCTGATGACAAAGTAAATAGAACTGATTCTCTTTCTCTTTCCCTCTCTTTTAAATAAAACAATATTCAAATGCAATTTGACCCCTCCCTATTTATACACATATATCACCTGTATAAAGAACTCTCAAAAATATTGTTTTTATTAGTGTATTGTAGTTGTATATAAGTTTTGGTTTTATTTTGACATAGTCATATGTATAGTTTAGTTGTTAGGTGTCCCCCAAATCATGTGTGAGACAATAAATGATTAAAGGTGAAATCATTGGGTTATGAAAGCCTTCACCCAATTGGTGAATTAATCCCCGATGGGAATTAGCTGAGTGGTAACTGTATGCTGGCAGGGTGTGGTGTCTTTGGGTATATATTCTGTGAGCTGAGCTTAGTTTCCCTCTGCTTTCTGATCATATCCTGTGCTGCTCTCCTCTACCATACTCTTCCACCATGATGTTCTGCATCACCTTGAGCACCAAGGAGTGGAGCCAGCCTTCTATGAATTGAGGCCTCTGAAACCCTAATCCCCAACTTGAGTTTTCCCTCCTTAAAATCATTCTTGTCAGGTCCCCTGATCACATCAGTGGGGAAAAAAAAACACATCATAAATGCAATGGAATATGATTTTCTCCACTTTACCCCAGTACTTCCCCTTTTCCTCCCCTCTACCATCCTTCTGTCCCCCTCCCTCTACTTTCCTGGTCTTCCTTGTATTTATTTATAGTTTTTAAAAAATCAGCTTTGTAGATGTACAAAAAGGTGAGATTCATATGGCATATTCATATATGTACATTGCATAATTGATGAATTTCATTCCATAATTCCTCCCTTTCCCAGCTGTCTTCCTTCCCACTCAATCCCCTTCCTCTGCTCCACTGATCTCCCTTCTAATTTCTTGGGAATAACCACCCACTGACTTACTTCCCTCCCCTGCCCCTTATTTTGGTCTAGCTTGTACATAATGGGAGAAAACATTTGATCCTTGACTTTGTTTGGCTTATTTCCCTTATGATGCTTTCCAGTGCCAACCATTTATGAGCAAATGCCACAATTTCATTCTTCTTTATGACTGAATAAAATTCCACTGTGTATCTATACCACATTTTCTTTATCCACTCATTTGTTGACAGGTACCTGGGCTGGCTCCATAACCTGGCTACTGTGAACTGTGCTGGTATAAACTTTGGTGTTCCTGTATCCCTATAGTATGCTAATTTTAGTCCTTTTGGATAAATATCAAGGAGTGGAATACTGGGTCATATGGTTCTGTTCCTGATTTTTTAAGGAATCGCCATATTGCTTTCCAGAGTGATACACCAAAAATGTAGAAGTGTACCTTTTTCCCACATCCTCTCCAGCATTTATTATTTGTACTTTTAAATTTTTAATTTAACTTTTTAAGTTTTGTAGTTGTACATAGTAGTTGGGTTAATCTGGACAAAATCATATATGCATGCAATTTGATTTCAGTTAACAATTCCCATACTTTTCCTCTCACGCTCTCCCTTCCTTCCCCTCCCCGTTCTCTTTTCTCAATTATGTTAGACTTCCTTTAATTCATCTATTTCTTTACAGTTGATTGGAAGAACTCTAAAAATTTAAGAGTAAAAATTAATTAGAAAATATGCAAAAGGCATGAAAAAAAGTTCACTAGAAAAAATTATATGCATATAAAGAGACAAACAAATGAAAAGATGTTCAATATTATTAGCCACTAAGCTACTAAGGAAATATAAATAAAAACAATGAGATGCCTTTCCATCAGAATGATAAAAAACAAAAAATAATGCTAATATCAAATGCCAGTGAGAATGCGAAGAGACCAGATTATTCATAAATTGCTCTTCATATAACATGGTACAACCTTCTGAAAATGACTTTGGTTGTTTATTATAAAACTAAACACTAGTGGTTCATCGATTATGTAACATTTTGGGCTCTCCAGCTTCCCTTTTGTACAAATACTAATTCTATCAATGAGGACTTTACCTTCATGACCTAATTAGTTTCCCAAGGCCCACCTCCCAATACCACCATGTATGAATTTGTGGGGGGCACATTCAGTCCGTAATAGGGTCATATTAATTTAATTTTATGTGGCAATGCATGTACTTGACCATATAGCTATGTTAAATCATTTAATTTCATTCAAAATTAGAGGAAATATAGGTAGTTTAATTCTGATTATGCCCCAAACACTCTTATTTGATTAGTTGAACCTAAAATCATCTTTCTATACCTTGCTCATCCTTCTCTTCCCTTGAGGAAAAAATTCAGTTAATGTAACCTGTTACATGAAAATGATAAACTCTATAGATTTTTACCAGCATCCAGTAGCTAATACCCCTAAAATAAATAACACATAGCCTTTTCTGCATGTTTATACGTAAAGTAGCATTATTGATTTTCTTCTGTGGGGCATTTTGGTTTGCTCTATATTGTAAAGTTTTAAAATAAAAAATCTACTCTGTGAAATTACACTGTCAATAGACATACTTTCTATTCTTCATCATGCAACCATAAAACAGGTATATCTTGGTTAAATAAAAGATTAGAACTCAGCATAAAGCTAAGTTAATTGTACTATGGCAGTGAATGTATACAGTTATAATAGATATTCAAATGAGGAATTGAAAATTGATCAAGTTCCATTCCATCTGAATAACACTGTTCCCAGAACTCTCCAACTCTCATGGCAGTGCAGTAGAGTATTAGTGAACAAACTTTGATACAAGCAGTCAATACTAATATAAATACCACAACATCCGCAATCATTAAATCCTGTTCTCCATACAAGGACTTCAATTTTTACTTTTTTTAAGAACTCAGATTAGCATTTGACGTTTTACACCTATAGACTGAAAACCTACAATTAAATAATTAAATGTAGTAAAACAAATTCAGTCCCATTCAATCAATTTAAAAGGAGAAGCTATAAATGTAGGGATGAGTAGAGCTGATAATCCACTGGGTGCTACTATTTGAATAATTTACCAAAAAGAAATAATGACAATAATGAACACAAAATATCAATTTCTCGGGCTTTTAAAAAAGTTTACCACATGCTTCTTTTCTCATTTCTGCTCTTCCTCTTCTTCCTGCTCTTCCTCCTTTTTTGCAGTGACTGGACATCTGAATTAGTTGGACATAAGGTTGATGCTAAGAGCATTTATTGCATATTATTAAGACACAAGGCCAAGCATTCATGATAAAATGGCAATGAAAACAAAAAGGTTGGGTAAACAAAAAGCACACATTTTTCTTAGATTTGTGTGGAAGGATGAAGAAAATCGTCTTCCCCTTACTAAACAGGCAGAGATAAAGGAGAGAAATCAACAAATAATAGCAATAATGTGAAAAACCAATCTTAAATTCTGGTTTTTTGAAGGATTATTCAAATAGGTACTTTCTTGGATTGACTAGTGGAGAAATTTGTAAGGAACAAAGATACAAATAAAATGGCAAATTCATTTATTTACTTAAGGAGCAATTTATTAGACACTTCTGTTATATTAATCACTCTTACATGGCAGGTACATAGACCAAACTCCATGTCCTCAAAAACCTTCACATCGGAGTAGGCAGAGAGAAAGTTAAAAGTAAATAAGAAACTAAACAGTATGTTAGATGGTATTAGAAAAAGTGGTGAAAATGCTGGAAAGAGGGAGAATTCTAGCTAACTTGCAGCTCTAGACAGAACGCTGCAAGAAGCCCACACGGAGGGAGTGATAATTGAGTAGACACGGGGCTGAGGTGGGAAGCAGGGAAGCATGTGGACATCTGAGGCAAGACTGTTTCAGGGTGGGGAAAAAGAACCGTAGAACTAATCAAGGGAAAATGACCAGAGATAGGATGGTAGACAGAAATAGTGAAACCAAGTTGCAAACAACACAATTCTAGTGAGATATATGTGTTTCTAAAAAATGTTAAACTGTAGTTAAATCACATGCATTTCCAGAAAAGTAGGAAGTGCCAAAACATGCAAGAATACAAACTCTGGATATGATAAAGCATTGACTAAAAAACCTTCCCCACAAAAGGAAAGCTCAAATGATCTTATTGATAATTTCTACAACTATTCAGGAAATGCTTATCTGTTTCAGTTTCCTAAGACAGACAATTACAAGACCACAGACTGGGTTGGGTGTGAGGGTGCACACCTGTAATACTAGGAGCTCCATAGGTTGAGGCAGGAGTTCAAAGCCAGCCACAGGAACTTAAGGCCCTAAGCAACTTAGCAAAACCCTTCTCAAGAAAATGGTTTGGTGATGTGGCTCAGTGTGTTAAGTGCCCCTGGATTCAATCCCTGGTACTAAAAACAACAGTAAAACAAAAACAACCACAATATGGTAGCTTACAAAATAGGAAAGTGTTCCTCACAGTTCAGGATATTGCTATGAGCAGATATGCTTTCTTCTGAGGTCCCTCTTTGGCTTATAGATGGCTTCCTTTTTCTTCGTGTCTTCAAATGGCCTTTCCTTTGTGTAAACATTTCTCATGTTTCTCTTTTTATAAGAACACCCTTATGTTCTATTGGATTAGAGCCCCACTCTTTTGACCCTATTTAATCTTAATTACCTATCTCCAAATAGTGATTTGGAGACAAAATTTTAACATATGAAGTACTTCAACATTTGAAATTTTGAGAGAACAAAATGTATTCTTTTATAATAACTATTGCTTATGTTTTGAAGGTTGTTCCATTAAAATGTGAAAGAAAAATATACCTAGATTGTTTTATCAACTATGTACTTTTGACAATCTGGACTAAAAAGAGTATTTAATGAAATATTCAATAAATAAAGACCAGAACATATCACCTAGAGCAACAGTTACAATAAAAGAAGCTATTATTAATTGATGGTACTATAAATATACCCTTTATTCTTAAAATACTATTTTAAAACCATCTTAGGTAGGATTTATAATACCAACAGATATATATGTTACTATTTCAAATACTTTATGCAAGATTTAGATGGTGTTCTATAAAGCTTGGTATAGCAGCAGTGTAGTCAGATCATTTAGAGCTATATGCTATATGCTTTGGATTTGGTTTGAGCCTTTTCCCCAAGGGTTGGAGGCTTGGCTCGTGATGTGGCAGTGTTAAAAGGTGATGGAACCTTTAAATGGTGGGGTCTAGTAGAAACAGGTTATGTCATTTGGAGATGCTGCCCTTGTAATGGATTAATGGGAACCCAATTAGTTTGTGGGAGACTGTTATTTAAAAGGGTGATCCTAATTCCTGATGCACTGTCTCTGGCCTACTCTCTTGCATATGTTCCTGATATTGTGAGAATGTTATAAATCTTCAGTGGAACTCAGCCATTGCTGAGTTCTTGAACCTCCAGAACTGTGTACAAAATATACTTCTTTTCTTTATAAATTTCCAAGTCTCAGGGATTTTGTTGTATCAGCAGAAAGTGAATAATATAGTGAGAATATCTGTTCATGGCACAAAGAATAGGACAGTAAAGGTTTTAGGGTGTGTGGCACCCTTATTTCATTGTGCATTCTATTGTTAACAGGCGTATTCTTCCTAAGTGTGAGGGTGAAAAGAAAGAAATGCAGTTTTCCTATTCAGGAGTATTAGAATATTTTTCTTTCTTTCTTTCTTTCTTTCTTTCTTTCTTTCTTTCTTTCTTTCTTTCTTTCTGGAGGGACAGTGAGAGAGAGAAAGAGAGAAAAAACTTTATTTAGTTTTTCATATGGCCTCAATTGCTTCAACACTCAGTTGTGTACATGGTGCTGGGGTTTGAACCCGGGTCCTCATGCTTGCCAGGCAAGCGCCGAAACCTCTGAGCCACCTCTCCAGCCCATGCCCCTACATTTTTAATTTTTTCATTGCTGCATTTATTTTCTGGGTTAACTATGTTTAGTCAGCTTTTTTGTTGCTGTGACCAAAAGACCCCACAAGAACAATTTAGGAGGAAAATCTTATTTAGGAGCTCATGGTTTCAGAGGACTTGGTCCATAGGTGGCCAGATCCGTTACTTGGTGCTATAGGTGAGGCTGATAATCATGGCAGAACAGTGTCACAGAGGGCAGTGTTTCAACAAATGGCTCCAGGAAGCAGAGAGAAATTACATGCCAGATACAAAATACATACCCTAAAGACACATACCCAGTGACCTAACTTCTTCAGCTTCACCCTACCTGGCTTCATTTGCCAGTTAGTACCAATTGGGCGATTCACTCGCTGACTGGGTTAAGTCTCTTAGAAGGCAATTATTTCGCCTCACATTCAAACTACAACAAAGTAATACAGGAAATGATGCAAATTTATTAAATAAGCTTTCAATTAAAATGAGATACTATATAAAACAATTTGGCCTAATCTACTCAAATAAATTCTTATTATGTATTATTCCATTCATTTCATGAAAAATTATACCTCTCTGGATCAGATGAAAGCATTTAAATAGAAATGATGTCAGCAATTCTCTGATGTATGTTTTGTTTTATCCTCCATATTTCGAATTATTTTACAGAGTACATATCGCTACAAACTTAAGTCTTATCACCAGATCAGGTTCTATTAGTTTTATATTACACTGCTGACATCTCCTTAAATGTTATTCTTTAAGATAGTTTCTATTTGGCTAATAGCATGCTTTTTACCCTTTTAGTGTAGGCCTATCTTCAGAGAATCAAATATTGAATATATTACCAAATTTTTGCAGTTTCCAATATAAATATGTACTCATTCATAAATATACTATGTTAATTTATTCATCCTACTACAAAGATAAATAAATACACTAGCAAGTGAAAAATAACTTCATAAAAAGCTAAGTGAATTTCTGCACTGCTTACATGAAATAAATCCTGTTTCTGGTAGCATCAATCAGGAAACTTTTCCATTGTATAATTTTATGTCCTAATAACTCAATTTTCGTTTGTAAGAAAATCAACAGTTTGTAAAGTTCTGTTTCTATTTATTTTCTCAGATAGGACTTGTGAACTTATAAATTTAGAATTTTATATATTATAATTAATTTTATATTATAAGCATTCATTTACTTATTCAATAAAAGTATAAAGATTAGTAATTATAGGACAGATGACAAAATTGAAACACAACTGTGATGTATTTGTCATTCTGTGCACCACTGAGAGTTTTATTTATAATTAAAATTGTGAAATTAAATGCCAACTGTAAGGTTGATATGTGTGTTTTACATGCTCAGATTTTAGTGCTCATATGAAATGCTTTATGGAATTTAAAAATCTTTCATACAGGCAAAATATGTTGATTTTTCATGACCACTGGTTTGTTTAAAACTGTGGAATAAATCAACAGAGGAAAAGGTGAAATTTAGCAATTGCCTAAATTGTACCTTCTTCAGATGTTCTGAATTTATTAAAATTAGCTGTGGATTAATTTCTTACAGAAAATATTAGCATATCAAACTAAAACCAAAGGATCACAGTTGTATGTTATGCAGATTCAAAGCTACTGAGTAAATATCATGCTGTTTTTGGTCCTTTAGGAATTTATAAGAATGTACATCCATTTTCAGTTTTATTGTGAAATATTTCATAAGTGTTTTTAATCTAATAAAGGACTGAGTTGATAGTATAAAGACTATAAGGAAGTGCAACAGATTAAACAGGATGTAATGCTATTTTAACCATTCCATTCTGGAAATCTGGGCAGTTACAGTTTACATTCTCACTGGAAGTTGATCAGTATTTACTACATTGCCATGGAAATATTTAAATGTTGTTCGCATATTGACATATTCTTGTAAAAGACTTGGAGTTTAAAAAAATCACTAACAGAAAGTCAGTGTGCTACACTGATGGTGTCATGATTATTGGAGAAATACCAGGATGAATAAAAATCAGAGTCACCTGGATTTAAAATAGAAGCTGACTGATAAAACCCACTACAATTTCCTGTCTCGTCCAACATATGAGATTCCTAGAAATCACACAGATGGGTGCAACCAGAGATAGCTCTTCTCATGTGAGAAATAAATGATTAGTTTTTAATATACTGGCAATAGGCAAGATATTTAGACTAGCAGAGCAGTTTTGGTTTTGGAAGAATCATATTTATTAATTCTTCTAGCCCAATCCACAGAGTCCTTAGGAAGAAATGTGAATTTGAGTGGTGCTAGTGTGGAAACAAATATTAAAGATATACCAAGGATGGTGGCACTGACAATTTCACTAGTATCTTATGATTCATTTGCTTAGGTAACATTCCAAGCACCTATATCTAATACATACACAGATTATAGAAATTTGCAGAAGTCAAATAGAGGGCTATTGAGTTTTCTTTCATTTTGTATGGGGACTGAACCCAGGGAGACTTAACTATTGAGTTACATTCCCAGCCCTATTAATTTTTTATTTTGCGGCAGCATCTTGCTAAGTTGCTTAAGGATTTGCTAAATTGCTGAGGCTGGCCTCAAGCTTGCCATTCTCCTAACTCAGCCTTCTGAGTTTCTGGGGTTATAGGGCTATGTCACTATGCCCAGGTGTTATGTAAACTATGTATATTTTAAGAAAGAAAAGTGACATTGAGAATCCTGTCTGGAGGGCATCGTAAAATTGATCATACCATGAGTAATATAAGAAAGACATTAAAATATGAAGACTATAGCACAGAAAATCTTGTTTTAAAAGTGGAAATTGTACGTTAGAAGGATGTTGGTGGGAACTTCAGAGAGAATCCATTGTTAGCACTTGCTTTACTGATTATAGAACCAAAATTAGAGCCCACTAAGAATACTGTGAGATCTGAACGATATGATTCTCTCCCAGTTGTGAAAAGTTGGTTTTAATGACTATACCGGAGGATCCATATGGAGGATGACAGTGGCACTTCATAATGCCTTGAAGAAAGCAAGTACATGTTTGTACAAGGGCAGTAGCAGTGTAGTTAGCAGGGGAATAAGAATGAGGCTTCCATCATTGGGGGTATTGGGATATTCATGGATTATTGTGTTTTAACCAAAGACTTTGCCCTGTGGTAGATGAAAGGGTCCTAAGTGACTGAACAGTGAACACACCTGTATCATTTCCTGTTTGGACACACTTGGATTCTTACAGGAGACCTCAAAATGGAGGACATGAATGCCCCTCAAAAGTAAAACTCAAAAATCCCAGGGCCTGTGGCACTTAAGTAAGCTATAGATGACTAAAAACCACCCTTTATTTAAAGAGAGAATCAATTTTATTTAGTTTTTCATGTGGCTTTCGTTGTTCTGACACTTAGGTGTGTGTGAGGTGCTGGGGTTCAAACCTGTGTACTAGCACTTGCAAGGCAAGTGCCGTAACCGCTGAGCCACCACTCCAGCCCAACCTTTTACTTTATTCAAGAGAGACTTTATTCCTAAAGCCATAACTTTTCTTGAACTCACCAAGAGCTAATGTTGCAGGATAACACATAGCCTAAAATGTAAGGAAAGACAGGTACCTCTGTGGAGAGACTGGGAATAAGGATAGATTTATCTGTGCAAAAGCGTAAGAGTAACACAAGTCTACCACACAAGTGGTTAAGAAGAACTCACTGTGATTTTTTAATGAATGTCCAAATGATTGTACAGTAGAACCTCTGGGAGGCAAAGATATAAACCTTGCAGATGACGAAACTGTTTGTTGTCAGAATGGATCCTGGATGTAGCCTGCTTTGTGGATGCTTGCCTGGAGAATATGGCAACCACCAATGTAGAAGACACATGAAGCTCCCTCTTGCCCTTGGCTGCTTCTCACCTAAAGAATCAATGTCATAAGATGCTGAGAAACAGCAAAAAACTCCACTGTCCCAGTGCAAGAAGATGACTCCATTGCAGTTAGCAAAAGATAAAGAAAAAAAGAAACATGCCTGTTATTCATAAGGTAGATTTGAGAACTGTACT
This sequence comes from Aplodontia rufa, assembly GCA_004027875.1. NCBI lineage: Eukaryota > Metazoa > Chordata > Mammalia > Rodentia > Aplodontiidae > Aplodontia > Aplodontia rufa. The sequence goes on along the minus strand of PVKS010008934.1, from coordinate 24,236 downwards.
GAAAAGATCTCAGATCATTAGAAACTTCCTGCTAGTAAGTTTTAGAGTAAGATGACTGAGAATACTCAAGTTCTGAGATCCAGGGACACAGTGACTGACAAAATTAAAGCTTAATCAAAATAAAATACAATCTCATATCAGTTTACAACCACACTTCAAGGCACATGACACAGAACCAGGAAAGTGCTATTGAGATTCCCTTCAAGGTACTGTTGCATAAGAAAGCCCTAAAGCTTAGGGTAGAGAAGAAACATTGCATAAAGCCACCAGCAAGTAATTTCCAACTTAGAAAACACACACACAGAGAACAGGAATTTAAAGACAGTACTACAATACTGTAGTATTGGCCACAATTCAAACATTGCAAAGTTTAAAATAATGTAGAAAGTGTATTCTTAAATCTTACTGGAATTAAATTAGGAATGAAGAAATATATTTGGAAAAATTACCAACTATTCTTTGTCAATGAAGATACCTCTAATAACATATGGGTCAAAGAGAAAATCTAAAAAAATCACTTTAGATTCAATATACACAATTCAATGTATTGAACTGAATAAATAGTTAAAAATGAACTATTTCTATCTTATCACATTCGTGGCATCCAAACAAACAAAATTAGAAATATACTACATTTACTATTAGGAAAAATAAAGAATAAAACAAATATTATAAAAAAATAAAAATAAAATAAAAAATGTTTTAGTTCAGTGATCTAAGCTTTTTCAATAAGAAACATGAATGAAAACAAGTATTTGTAAGATAAAAATAAATGGAAGTTAATGAATTTGAAAACTGAACATCCAAAAATATAGGCTATAACAAATGAGAACCAGAATAGATTCATACATAGTTGACGTTTACCAAATTGCCAAGACAGATAAAGTGTTTTGGTCATTATTTCTACTGTTGTGACAAAATACCTGGCAAGAACATTTTTAGAGGATGAAAAGTTGATTAGGCACATACAGTTTCAGAGGTCTCAGTCCATAGATAGCTGGTAGTTGATTATGGTTTCAGATGTTTCAGTCTGTAGAAGGCTGGCTCCATTACTTTGGCCTCGGGTAGAACATCATGGTGGAAAGGTGTGGACAAGAAAGCTAGGATATGGCGATTACGAAGTAGAGCATTCCGCTTTTAAGGAGCAGAATATATACCCCAGAGGAATGTCCCCAGTGACCAACTTCTCCACTCACAGCCTACCTGCCTAAAGTTAGCACCTAGTTAACACGTTCAAGTGGATTAATGCACTAGTTAGGTTAATAAGGCTCTTAAAACCCCATCATTTTACCACTAAGCTTTCTTGTATTGTCTCACACAAGAGTGTTTGGGGGACCTCTCATATGTCAACCGCAATAAAAAGTGTTTTTACAAATACGCTAGAATGGGTCTACAACCATGCAAAAAAATAAAAGAAAAATATAACCCATACATAATTCGTTAACTTAATAAGCAAAACCTAAAATGTTTTTTTAAAGAGAGGACAGTGAGAGAGAGAGAGAGACAGAATCAATTTTTATTGAGTTTTTTCACATGGCCTTTGTTGCTCTGACACTTAGTTGCATATGTGGGTACTGGGGGTTGAATCATGTACATGCCGGGCAAGCACCATAACTGATGAGACGTCATTCCAGCCCTAAAATTTTGTTTTAAAAAAATGTACATCAAGGTTGAAGACCATTGACCCTTATAAGCTAATTAATCATTTTCTTACACATTATTGGTTCATAACAGCTTTATAGGATAGTAGGTTTCATTGTGGCCTTTCTGTACATGCACATAATATTATTTGATCAATTTTATTCTCCAGTCGCTCCTCTTTCCCTCTTTCTTCCTCCCTCTCATCGCCTTTTTGTCCCCTACTAGTCACCTTTCTATTTTCGTGAGATCCCTTTTCTCTTTTTCTCTCTAGTTTCTACATCTGAAACAGAAATATGACCTTGGTTCTGAGTCTGATTTCTTCTGTGTATCGTGATGCTCACTAGTTCCATCCATTTACCAGAAATTATATGATTTCATTCTTGTTTATGGCTCAATAAAACCCTATTGTGTATATATTCTATATTTTATTTATTCATTCTTCTGTTGATGGACATGTAAGCTGGTTCCGTAACTTGGATATTGTCAATTGTACAGCTGTAACATGGATATGCATGCTATCTGTATATATAGCTCTTTTTGATAAATACCAAGAATGGCATAGCTGAATTTTACGATGATTCCATGTATAGTTTTTTCAGGAACCTCCACACTGATTTCCATAGTATCTATGCTAATTTACATTCCCACAAACAGTGTGTAAGAGTCCCAGTTCTCTGCATCTTCAGTAGGACCTATTGTTATAAATATTTTTGATGACTTCCATTTCAAAATGGAGTGACATGAATTCTCATTATGGGTTTGACTTGCATTTGCATCATTGATTAAAGATTTGAATATTTTTTTCATATATCTGTTAGCCATTTGTCCTTCTTCTTTTGAGAAGTTTATTTAGTTCATTTGCCTATTTAGTGATTGCAAATCCTAAAACTCTTTGCCACCTATTTTAAGTAACAAGTCTTCTAATTTGTTTGGTTTATATCTAGAAAGTTAAAAAAGTCCATAAGCTGTCTTTCAGGGAGCCATTCTTATAAATCTATTGATTCTAGATTTCTTTGCAATAAGTAATAACTAGAAATATCTCAATGAAAGCCTTTATAAGGTAAGGATTCTCCTCCTCCTAAGTAGGTACTGGTTTACTTACCAGAAAGACTTATTTATATTTCCAATTGGATCAATTTGTTTAACTTTATTTTTTCTCAAAAATTATCCTGAAGATTTGGTAAGGAAATGGATTGCAGACTGTTTCACTTCTTCCTTTTCATATTTCTTCAAAAATCTATTAAAATATATTGTGAGATCATTATTTCAAAAGGAGTTCCTAGTAGGTAAATTTTAAAATTGTACTTGTCTGGAGATTCCTTTATTATGCCCATCATTGATTTATGATACTTCCAGATATGTGGAATTTGAGAATCAAAAATGCTTTTATTATTCATTTATAATTTGCTTACTTGTTTGTTGTTCATTAGTTATTTGAATCCACTGCTGCTTTGTATTCTGAGAGGAACTGTTACAGCTAAAAAATACCACAAAAGTATTATTTCCATTTCAGTTAATTTGATTTTTCTTTCAGGAAGTTTCAGGCAACCTTATGTATCTTTAGTGCTCTGATAATAGATAATGGGACGGGCCTGCTGTGATTTGGATAGGCGTCCCTCAAAGATCCATGTTTTAAAGATTGGAATCTTGGAAACTTAAAAAGGTCAGGCCTGTGTGAGGTCTTAGGTCACTGGAATATGTCCTGAAGAGTACCATGGAATACTGGTTGTGTTTTTCTTTTCTTTCACATTCTGGCCAGGAGGTAAATGGGTTTGCTCCATAACACACTATGACCATGATGTCTTGTAACTCTCTCCAATGGCCTAAAAGCCATAGGTCCATCTGGTCATAGTCTGGCATCTCTAAGTCTGTGAATCAAAATAAACCTTTTCTTTTTATAAGTTGATTCATTCAGATTTTGTTATATTAATACAAAGCTAACACACATTACTAGAGAAATATTTTCTCAAAGCTCTTTAAAACAGCAGTTGAGTTATTATTAGTATTTTATTTTCCTCTTGTGTCTCTGTTATTGTAATTCAGTTCTTGAAATTATCCTGATATATTTTTCCCATTTGCTCATGTATCTTTCTCATTTATCTGGTGATTTGATTTATTAATGGTGAGCAAACAAGTCTCTCTGGTCACAGATTTTGATATGCAAGGACTATAACTTTTAAATTTTGTTCTAATTGAATTCAATGTCTGTTTCCTAAGCATTGCACAATATTCTGTTTTCCTGTGGCTGTAAATAAGGTCTCAGGGACTTGTATAGTGCTGTGACATTTAGATGGAGCTGGCAAAGGTTCTATTGTTTTCATCTGTTTATACTAAGTATGGCTAAATGTCATAATTTCCAACTGGCAATCAGTCATTTATCTAAGGGTGTCCTTGCCGAGTCCACCTTGTCCCAACTGAGAGCAGCTTTTGTGACCATTTCTCTCTTAGGTGACTTCCATTGCCCCTACAGGATCAAGGGAATATCACTCTTTGCTAGTTTCTCTTCCTACCTCATGGTCAACAGCCAAAACTTTAAGTACATTTCTGTACTTAAAAGAAAAGATGAAATTGAAAATAATTTTGCATTTCCCCTCAAAGGCTAAGTACAATTTCCCTAATATCAAATGGAATAACATGTTATTTACATGTGCTGACTTACATCCGTCCCCAAGTCATGCACCTTTGAGTATTCACTCATAGCTAGCCCTATGAAGAAATTTTTGATATTTAAGTTTTTTTCAATCTGTATTATAGAAACTTCTAAAGAATATATGGTGAAGCAGTGAATTGGTTTGTTAGAGAAAAAAATTTGAAAACGTTTTCAGAAATAGTTGTTAATGCTGATCATCTGCAATTATTACTGAAATTTTAGATTATGAGATGATTTAAATAAGGTTTCTTTGATCTATTTTCATAAATGCATTATAATATTAATTTTTATAGTATTTAGACAAAGCATTAATATATAAGATACATTGAGCATTATTGTATTTCATTTTGAACAGATTCTGTATGATAGTAATATTTGATCTTCAGAGGCAGACTAAAATGGGAAAAAAATGAATGTTCACAAGTATCCATGAAATGTTATTTGTCCTCAAAGAGTAATAGTGCTCTGCTTTTGCAGATTACTATGTGATTGTGTTGTTTATTTTTTAGTTTTTTCTCCTTACATGTAAATATATTTCATAACTAGTATTTTTGTGATAGATTTGCTAGATTCAAGAAGAGATTTTAGCTAAGACAACATATGCTTGTTTCTAGTACATTAAATTCAGGCACGTTAAAATCTGGGGATGTGCTGAGGAAAACAAAACGCTATTAAAGTTCCCGTGTCTCTGTGATATCCCCAGGGAGATTTCTCTCCACTGAAAAGTGAGCTCTCACAAAGCAACTTCCAAAGTCATTCAGCAACTTGCCTCCTGTTAAAGGAACTTTAGTGGAAATAAAACTTAATGCATGAGACAAAACAACAAATTTCTGTTTAAAACCTTCAGAGGGTGAAAGTATAAACATTAAAATAAATATGAAGAATGCATCAATGCTTATTACTAATTAGAAATTTATGTTATGATGAGACAGGTTGTTGGTATAATGTCATTTCTATGATAATTTAAATTGATAATTTCATGTAATTGTGTGAACATACCGCTCTTTGGTGGAAAACAACAGAATGTGAATTGGAAGAAATTTCTTGTGTGAACAATCATTAGAAGCTATCTGGATTACTCCAGAATATTACAACAGTTAATTGCAAATAAAATTCCATCTTCTTCTTGAAATGGGAGATAAAATTCAGAACAAATGATTAAATTAAATAAGAGCGAACCTGTTTTCATGATCAGAAATCTTTAATATTTTAGGGATCAATGTAACTGCTGAGATTTATCCTAATTTTCTATATGTCAGGAACATAAACAGGAACCAGTGTGGATGTTCTTGAGTCAAAGTGTTGACAATGGTGGTTGATTCATGAGTATGTGCAAAGAGCAATTGTGTTTAATCATCTATCTGTATTAATTTCTGACAAATGAATTTGCTTCATTGCTATTTATAAGAATAGATACACTTCTAAGTTACAGGAGGGTTTGCTAAATGAAAAACAAAGGAATTAGCAAATATTTACCCAATGCCTGGAACACAATAAGTTTTAACATTGATTTCAAGTTTTGTTTTACTTTGAAAGAGATGAATTTTTTTTGCATCAAAGATGTTATGAATGCTCATTTTTCAAATGTATTTTGACAAAATGTAAATCACTTTCTGAAACCATAAACGATGTAGGATTAAACACAAATTCTGTAGGATGGTATATTTGATTAATAAATATAAGGCTCCTTGTTTTCCAGTATGACTTTGCTTGGAAAATAATGGAATTTATTTTATTCCCTCTGTTTGGGTGTCTGTAAATGTCCACAATTTTTCATATGCCTTCATTTATGTGAGTCAGTTTTATACTTTTCTTCAAATTGAATATTTCTTTGAATTTTCCAGTAATTGTAGTTTCAATTAAGGAATTTTCAGAGAATAATAAAATAAAATGAAAACTTTCCCCTACCCCAACAAAAACAAAACAGCAACAGGAAAAAATAAAACATGAAAAACAAAAATCAAAAACCTGAGCTAATCCTCATGAATCTGACAGTGTTTTAGAAATAATACACTCATAGAAGTCTTGGTCTATTGATAAATGGATCTGAACTCACAGGAAATTTAATCATGAATCATTCATACAATAATTTATTATGCTAACGAACAAGAAACTGTTCTGAGAAACGTCATAAAACAATATTTCTTTTACCAAAAAAGAGTATGAATAATTGTCTCAATTATATAAGTCAATAACTTCTTAATTTTTTACACAATGGGAAATAAATGCTGCAGCCATGAACTTCCTCTCCATTTCTGAAAACATGTGAAAGTAGTTTGGTTTTAAAGAATATTCAATTTATAAATATATTCAGCTTTTGGTAAAAATTTTTTTGTAAGACTGTGATTTATTGTTAACAGGGCAAAATGATGTTAAAATGAACTAAAAAGATAATTGAAGTATATGAAATATAATTGAAATATAAATAATATTTTGAGAAAGTTAAGCAAACCCAATTCAGAGTCAATTATGAAAAAGAATTCTTCAGTTCCCACATCAGCAATTGGAGTAGATCAGGGTGAGCAGTACTACCAACTTGAGAGAGTCATTGAGAGAACTTAATTTATAAATCACTATAAAAGTGCTTCATGAAAGCATATAACTTTAACTACTATTTTCACTTCTTATAATTGTTTTTCTGCTCTTTTTCACTTAGAAAACATGACTTTTGTATCTTATTGAAGAAAGCAACCTGACATTGCTTCTTTTATGTTAAAGCATTTTTACAAATCTGTTCTTCAATTTGACACCTTACCATAATTTTCTTAAAAAGTGAATGAATGTTCATTTCTCCTAGGGAGGGGAGGATTTTGGGCCCAGAGTTTTGTGCTGAGGCATCAGAAGGCTGGTAGAACAAACTTGACTTGTTTACTTTACTCATCAGCCTGATGAATCCTTTTTCATGTTCATGGAGGAAGGGAGGGTTGACCTGTTGCTTCTTGACCAACATACCGCCCTGATGTAAGACTTTAGTGGAATCTTTTATTTCCTCCAGTGAGCACTACTTTGACTGAATCTTGAATCAAGAAGGGGATACGGAGAGAGAGGGAAAGATTTCTGCTCAACAAGGACAAAATATAAAGCATAAAGACACGCCCTCAATGACCCATCTCCTCCAGCCATACCCTTCCTGCTTACAGTTAAGCAACCAGTTAATACCTATCAATGGATTAATGTACTGATTCGGTTAAGACCCTCATAATTCAAATATCTCACTGTCACAGTAAAGCAGGGAGTTGAAACTCCAAACCTTGGTTCTTGTGCTCCGACAAAAGAAAATTTAAAGTAAGACATGAAAAGTCATGCAAGACAATTTTATTATAATGAAAGTGAGGTGAAAGTAAAGAAAAAGAAGAGTAATACTCAAGCAGAGAGCATTCTCAAGAGTAGGCTCTCTCTGAGCAGAGAACAACAAAGGAGACAATTCTTTCTCCAAATTTATTACTGTTTAATTGTTGATTTGAAAATTGGGGTCCTCCTTCGGTAGCCTTTGCCAATTTTGTGTTCAACTCTTCTTTCACGTTGGGTAGCAGAGTTTTTGACCTTAATTGGTCCTCTCCAGAACTGTCATGGTGGTCATCCTGTTTAGGGGAGCCTCATCTACAAGGCAATCCTATGTTAATTGGGCATCGGGGGTCAATAGTGGTCAAAAATTACTCCAGTGCACCTGTGCTATTAAGGAATACCTCCTTCTGAACTAGTAGGAGACATCTGGTGCCAGTAGCTTTTAGTTTCATCTCAAATTTTATGGGTCCTCTGAAGAGATAGTCCCGTAGATCCTTTGTTCTTGAGGCATTCTCCCTCCCCGTTGTCTCTTTTGCTTTTGTTTATCCTCAATATTTGTGTACTAATGTTTTTCCATAGCTTATTTGCCTTGGCAGTACCTTAAAGAAAACTTAGAGTAAACCTGTGGCCTTGCCAAGCATCTCACTGCTCATTGCTAACTACTACCTAACATCACCTCTAAACCTCGTTGTATTGTCTCACACATGTGCTTTTGAGGGACACCTCATATATTAACCATAACGATAGGCCAATGATTTGGTCAAATTGAACTGGCTTTCAAAATATCTGAAACAAGGATGGATATACTTTTTTTTGAATAGAGGTTATTTGGGATTTGGCCACATTGTCAAAAAGAATGGATGAATCAGTGTTCTAGAAGGATCTTCTTTGCTTGAAGTCATATTAAATAACAAATATCAATGAAAAAGTACTATATATTGTTTTGGCACAAATCACTGTTAGCAAGAATGGGATGAAAGAAATTGATTTGTATCCTAGCTTGGATGCAATTTCATTCAGTGACTATTTCTAGTGAGACAAAAATGCCTAAAGACTATGGTTTGAAGGGTGACAAATTACATTCAAGTACGGCAAAGAGAGGAAAGAAGGTGTTGCAGAGAGAAACATAACTCTCTAGTCTTAGAAACCAAAGAAGAAATAGAGGTAATAATTACTCTAACACAGACTGCTGAGAAAAACAGCTGCATAGGGGAATTTGAAAATCAGTAGTCTAGGTTCTGAAGAAGAGTTGTACGGTTTAACAATTTGTGCTTCCATAAAGGAATATAGTCTACTTAAAAATGTTTAAATTCAACAATTGATTTTTGATCACCAGTTATTTATTAATTAATGAGCCAAATAGAGGAGGTGCATTGAGCATTCCTGGTACTGCCTACTATTTTGGCCACCACCCAATCTCAGCCAGAGGTGAGAATGTGATCTCTGTTGCTCTACCAGCCTCCTTGCTGGGAAGATGAGTGATAGACAGAGGGCAAGAGAAAATAAATCTGTACTATGCTACTTTGAAAACTGTTGAGGTGCATGAGTTCTTGATATACAGAGGTGTCTTGACTTTGTCTTTTTTAAAAAAGAAGTAATCACTCTTTCTTTTAATAATGTGTTTTTGCCAGTTGCGTTAGTCAGCTGTTTCTCACTATAATGAAATACTAGAGATGATTAGCTTACAAAGAAGAAAAGTGTTTTTATGAGTCACTGTTTTAGAGGTTCTGGTCCATAATTGAATGGCTCCATGGTTGTGGGTCTTTGGTGAGGTGGGACATTATGGTGGGAATATGTAGTAGAGCAAAACTGCTCATCTTATGGTCAGGAATCAAAAAACAAAAGGTCTTGGGTCCCACCATCCTCTTAAGAATCCATACACAAGGACCTCTCTCCATGACCCATCACTATAGTATCCCCCTATAGTATCCCATCCAGTGAACCAAGACATTAATGCATGGGTTTTTCTTTTTTTTTTTTGGCAGGGGTAATATATATTCAAGGTTCAAACTATAGGATCAATATCTTAAAATATAAACTTCTTTAAAGAAATTAAGAAATCTATGATTCAAGCAATTAAAAGGTCTAGCTATCAAGTTGAAATGAGAAGAGCATGTAGGTATGAAAATTTAGAAAGTGCAATAAAATATTTGATAAATTAATGTATCAGAGATCAAGTACTAGGCAATACTTATCCAAAAGTTTAAAAATGTACTATGTAAATTACTCAGTGAAGGTGGCTAAATATTGAAAACTGAGCATGTTTGTTGACTTTGGCTGCTGATATCCACATTTCTCTACATGCTTTTATCCATAAGTAGAGGCCAATCCATAGTCCAGAATAATCTTGACCTCACCTAAATTGCGCTCTCCGGGAGTCTGTAATCAATATTGTGCTGGAGCTCTTTTACCTCTTGTTCTCTGGTCTCATGGATTCTGGTCTCTGCTGTGGTTACTCAGTTACCTGTGTTAAAACCTCAGAGCCCTGTTACTAGTAACTTGTCTCTTTTCAGTTCTATTGCAGTTGTTAGGACTCTTGCTTGATATGTGTGTGGACTGACACCCCGGAGAGGTGTTCTATATGCCCATTTTAACCTCTGATTAATCTTTAATTCCTCCATCAGCTACTGGACTCATGTTCATAGAATTCACTCTTAGATTGGCATCACTTTAAATATAGCTCTACAAAATCTTTCATTATTAGAAATATTTGGAGTGGAACTAGAAAGGCCATTTTAGTCAGTTATGCTGGCTTTGATTCCAAGAAATGGCACAATAGTGAGCTAAAAATAATTAATAGAAGTTCTGTATCTATGGGTACTGACAATCTTGAATGTCCTTTATTCTGAATATTTGGGTAAGACATTGTTCAAAATGTAAAAAGCACGTTGACGGAGACAGAAAAGCTTCTTTTGTGGTGGAAATTTACCAATTTCAAGGATACTTGTGCTAAATGAACTTGTTTTTAATCCTTGTGTGGTACTTGTGGTAGTTAGTTTTATTATTAGAAGATAATTTTAAAAGACAGCACAAATTTGTCTTGTAATAAGATAAGTAGACATAGGGGCAGGAAGTCACCACCAAAGAGATTGCTGAGAATTGAAGACAGGCTTCCCATTTCAAATTGTATCTAGGGAAATTTCCATTAACTCCAATGCCAGCAGGATGAAACTGAAAGTGAAATTGGCAGGTCAGGAGTACTGTGCCAATATCAAAGTAGGTAGAAATTAACTTTCTCCTTTGCTATCTGTACCTTACCAAAATGCAATCTGTAGCAAACAAAAAGCAGAGTGCCCAATCTTACACATTGAAAAATAAATTTACCTCCTAAACCTAATATATTACAAACAGTTCTAAAAAGTAATGGATATGGAAGTGACAAATTATAAATATATAGCATATTTATATCCACATAATTATGAAACTGAGTAGACACAGGAAGAATGCTGGTAGCACACAGAAGAGTGGACTTTTATTTTTCATAAAGTTCAAAATGTATAATGCATGCTAAGAAGACATCTTATTTACAACACATGGGTGGCTGTTAGAGACTAAATTGTTACACAAATCATACTTTCTAGCTTTGTGTTCAAGAAAGAGATTTGAAAATCACCCAAGTGGCTGTGGAGTGGAACAATGGGGATCAGGTGATCCTCTTGTTGACAGAAATTGATTTTCTATGGATCTTTCCTTGTTTAAGAGTAACTATAAGGGAAAATATATTATTGGAACATAAAGAACATTCACAAGGTTAGTTTAAGTTGGTATATTAGTTTTTTAATTTCTGTTATCATAAATTATCAAAGCTAATTGTTTAAAACACTATTGTTTATTATTTTGTAGTTCAGGGAACCATAAGTCTGAAATAGGTCTTCTTGGTTCAGAAGTTAATATATTAGCAGGGCTTCATTTTTTTGGATGCTCTATGTAAAATTCCATTTCTTTTCCTTTTCTGTTTGCTAGGGGGCCACTCATATTTCTTGGTGCATAGCTTCCACTTGCCATAAACAAACCCAGGGCAAAATTGACTCTTCCTCCTGTCATTTCTCTGGTCCTGGTCCTTTCTTTTCTCACTGGCTTTTCCACTTACAAAGAATGCTCTGATGACATTGGGCATACTTTGTTAATCCAGGATAATCTCCCATTTGAAGGTCAATTATCAACTTCTCTCCCCTAAATTTCCCTTAACCATGTGATTTTAACCTATTTGTAGGTTCTGTGAATTTAGAATTGAACATTTTGTATAGTTATTATTATGCCTACTACAGAGACCAATTTAATTAAGACCAATTGTAATTTGTCAGTTATTGTAAGAACCAAAAGAAAATTTTGGAAATCAAAATCTTAAAGTATAGGTAATTAACAATACATTCTTTGTGATAATTATTAATTTTGCTTCTTTTATCTAAACTTTTTTTGGGGGATACTGGGGATTTAACCCAAGGGTGCTTAACCACTGACCTGCATCCCCAGTCCCCCCACAATTTTTTTTTTGTTCTGAGAGAGTCTCTTACTAATTTCTGAGGATGGCTTTGAACTTGAAAATATCTTGTCTCTTCATCCTGAGCCAGTGAATTACAGGCATGTGCCACTGTGCCTGGTTCATGTTAACTTTTATAATTATTATTACATTATATCAGCTAAATTCATTGGAACAATAGAAAATAATAGTGAAGATTAAGGAAAAAAAACCAATAGAACAGAAGAATCCTAAAACAATATTAACAATGTAAAAATTGTATAAGGTTGCTGAGTATATAGCATATACAAATTATGATTTTAATCTGATGTGTAAATATATGCATTCATGCATATATATGATTACATATTATGTAATATAATTTGTGCATATACCTATCCATAATATAATTAAATATACATTATTTTATTATCAATTACCTAATATAAATATGGAGAGAAACCTTATTCATATATATTTACCAAATGACAGACACAAAATAATATTGGCTGAAGCATTATTATAATGGGAATGTTTGGACACAGGCTAAGAAGTTTATTATTATCTAACAATTAGGTTCGGAGTATATAAAATAAACAATTTATTTTCCTTATCCTGTAGAAAAATGGATATGTTTCTAGTTGTCAGCAGTAAGTATACTGCTGGCTTTTTGTTTTAGAATTATATTCAGTATAGGAATAGACAAGTGGAGAGTTTTTTCTGCAAACCCTAGTCTATGAATTTGAGTTTTAAATGCACATACACACAGTCACATCATATGTGCTGTTTTATTCAGCTTTTGTACTGTTGTGACCAAAAGTCCTGACAAGAGCAATTTAAAAATTAGCATTTGTTGGATAATGGAGAAATACATTTTTAAATTTATGTGAAATCAAAGAATAAAAAATATTTGAAGAATAAAAACAAAACTTAAAAAAAATAAAAAGACAAGAATAGTTTAGAGGAGGAAATGTTATTTTGGCTCACAGTTTTAGAGGTTCAGTCCGTGGTCAGTCAGATCCACATCTCTGGGCCTGGGATGATGCAGAACATCATGGCAGAAGGACATGGTGAAGGAAAGCAGCTCAAGACATGACAGCCAGGAAGTAGACTGCTTTTTCCACTCACCAAGGACAGAATATCAACCCCAAAGGCCCTCATCCCAATGACTTAATTCCTTCAGTCATACCCTGCCTGTTTATAGTTACCACACAGTTAACCCATATCATTGAATTAGTCCACTGAATAGATCACAGCTCTCATAATCTAATCATTTCACCTCTGAGCATTTTTGCATTGTCTCACATATGAGCTTTTGGGGAAGCACCTCAACTCTAAGCCATAACATAGGCATGGAAAGCATTATGTTATATTGTTTACAGGATGTATTTTTGGTAAATGAAACAAATCTCAAATAAAAATGGCAGATTTCACTTATAGCAGTCTTTATCATGAATATGGTTAATTTTAAAATGTCAAAATGCTAAAATAATTACACTTAAAAGTTCAATAATATTAAAATGAACTTTTTCTATAGTGAGAAGCAACCTTATTACTTCTAATAATTTAGAGAGTAGTTGAATGAAAAAAATTGAGAAACGTTTTTATTGAGAGATTTATTTTTTGAACAACCATACAAGTTTTTAAGAAAATAATATAAAATGTATATAGATTCTGGAGATTAGATTTACCCCCAAGAGTTCCCCACCCTTATCCCTCCCTTCCCCTTCCCACAATATCTCTAAAAAAGTGTTAGGTTGTATAACATTCCACCTTATCTGGATTTAACACATGATAATAGACCACCTTTCTCAATGGCCAGGGTCTAGTTTCAGCCTCCACAGATGAGTGGAGACATTCGACCCTTGGTTCTCTGGGTTAAGCTGATTTTACTCAGCATAATTTCTTCCATAGCCATCTATTTACATGAGAAACTCTTAAATAAAAAAATTATATGTTTTCTTCAGCAATTAAGAAAAGAAATGTGGAGGGCAAAACAAAGAACTAATTAAGCAAAACAATGGCGTTTCTACATTAGGCCAAAACTAGAAATAGGGGAAATTATTAAATATGAAAGATAACACTTTACTATTCTTTTTATTTGAAGTGAATCCTGTGTATACATATTGATGAATTCTCAACTTTCCTGGAAAAATCATTTAAGGAGCCACATTTGTATACCTGCATTAAAAACAGTTCTAAAACAAATTAATTGTACAGGAATTTTATTCAAAAAGGAATCAATGAATTGGATTTCTTTGGGTTACCTATGAAATATTCTAAGTAAAATAATTGCAAAACTGAAGGGAAGAAGCCAACAGTTTTTATAGTTTTGAGAAAAATCATTTATATCCTTAATTTTCTTTTCCTACCTAGACAGTAGTTCAGGTGCTAGGCAATGTAAAAAACAAGGTGATGTCTAGGGCTACTATTATTCCACTGTAGGTGTGTATACATAGTGGTAATTACAACAAAAGAAACTGAAAATTCATAATCATCAGGTTGCTTAATTATTAGTATCACAATATAAGCATTTGGAGTCAATATTATTGTTTTACTTTCCAACAAGATATAACTGGGTAGAGTCAAGAGCTTTGTATTACATTTAGTAATACAGAACTTCTACCTTACAATTTTCCACATGCAGTTAGTTTTTTCCCCACTCTGCCTGACCAATACCTAGCAGTAACAATAGAATCATGGTCTATGATGCTGTTTCTGCTCTCTAGAGGTGAAAATCAATGTGATATAAATTTATCATTATTAATATCAACTAGTAGTGAATATATGTCTCTCTATATAAAATGCTGTTATTCATGCTCAAATTACTTTTGTGATACCCTATAGACCTATGTGATTAATTTTAAGTTGAAAATAAAGTACAAAAATATAGACCTTCAAATACTAAACAGGCACTTTAAAGTAAAAATGAGCAAGAACTGGAGCTTTAGAAATAGATTGTTGTATTTAATAATTTGGGTTTTAAACTTTGTGAGAGAAGGTTTTCTTGAAAAATGCATAGCTTCCTCATGGAAATTACATTGCTACCATTTTGAGTTTATTTGGACATGTGCCTCTCAGGAGCACATTGTACTTCATGGGTTCTGCATAAATGAGTTGCATTTTGCTGTATTTATGATGATGCTTTGGGGGGTGTGTTTTGGGTTCCATTATCAGTCTAGAGAGGGTGAGCACAAAGGCACTGTGTAGGGTCTTGCTTTCACACAAAGTGATCTCCGTCAGCTGTACCACACACCTCATTTTTCATTCTCACATAAGGACTCTGGAGATGTTGAGTCAAGAAAATTCCCTACTCTGCTCAATGCACCCACTGGTCATTGGAAGTCTCTCCTATTATTAGTTCTAAAGCCGCCACTAGCAAAGACAGAAACTATATGTCTTAGGTTATTTCTAAGAACAGAATTTACAACTTGTTCTTTCGAAATGCTCTGCAATAGGATGATTACTGTAGTTAAGGGGAGAGATCTTGAAACTTATAGTAGGATAGTTTTTTTTTTCTTTCTAGTACTACCAAAGTTGCGCACATGTCTGAAAACAGTGGTTGTTCAATAGATGCATTTTTGCTAGAGCACAATTTTTATGACTGCAATTAAGTGGAGAGATGGCTTCTAAGTCTTGACATGTGTTATCACTAGAACCTAATGAAATAAAGGAGTTAATTCCTTTGTTCTGGTTTCTGTAGGAAAATGTGTCACTGCAAGTTTTCTAACCTATTGTGAATTTTCTTTTTGTTTCTTTGGAGGATTGATAGTTCAATCTTTTCAGATGTTGATCAGGAAATATACTCAAGGGAATATGAAATGGGCAGAAAAGAGAGAGAATAGGAAAAATAGTCCTGAGTGAGCTGAGTAATCAACAGACTTTTCCAGAAATAGACTACGAGCAAAGTTGTGACTGCAGGATTAAGTCAAACACACAAGCACAGAGGACTTTTTTCCCCCCTTCTTTATTTAACTGCTCTATCACCAGTGTTTACAACTCTGCTATGAGACCAAGTTGCTCTTTGGAATTATGTCTATAACTTAAAAGTCAGTTTGTGTTTCTGTAGATTTTGAACATGTCCGAAATACTAGAATTTAGACTGAAACTTTCATTACAAGAGGCAAAAGTAAGAGCCAATAAATGAAATAAAGAATGCCACACATCAGTTCATCTCAATTTTCAGAGGTACTCACTTTTTTAACATGGAAGATCTCTGAAATCAGGATACATCTTGGAATCAGTGAGAAGTCATGTATGAATTGCTAGTGTTTAAAACATTGTTGGTGGCACTTCAGGTAACAGCATCATAACTGATGACATCTTAGAAATGATGAAATGGGTGTGCAGTATTTCTTTGGTTTGCAATTCATTGATTTATTTTTACTTCTTTTCTGTGGCTTTTGATGCAGTTGCCTGGTGATTTATTTCAATCCCAGTGTTCAGGGTTTGAAGGTGAACTCATTCACTAAGTGCATATCCATCTCACTCAATGTATGGAACTCACAGCATCAGATGGCTAAAGCCTCGCTCTGGGTTTGGCGATGGATTTGAACTAGTTATTTATGGAAAATTATGTTTAAGGTATTTAAGTTGTCTCGTCAAATTTAAAAATAAACTACTTCAACTTATGTATGGTAGAATTCCGTTCATTTAAAGGTCACCTCTGTATTTTTAGCGTCCTTTATATCTTGTTCCCTTATATTAAGCTTTATTCCCTTATTTTAAGTTTTGTGAGGCTCCAAATATACCTTGATTCTCTAAGGGCAAGGAAGGATGGTTCATGTGAGGAATCATGAGAAGGCATTCAAAATCTAAAACTAAAGAGAGCATTAGAATAAGGCTAATGATGTAAACACTGGAGGAAGTTGTGCCTTTGATGACAATTTTTTCAGATATGGCTTTTAATATTTGCTCCTTCGATTATCACATTTTATAAAATATCACATTTTATAGAATTTATGTATTTAAAATATAATTAATAACATACAGTTATCAGTCCATCTCCATTGTTCTGCTTTTAGGATATTGCTAGTATGGAAATCACATTTTCTTCTCTAGAATGATACAAAACTATCAGAACTTGGATAAATTAATACCTTTTTAAAGGTGTTAAAATTCATTTAGACCCTCAATTTGTGCTTTCATTTTGTTTATTTTGCATCCTAATCTTAATTTCCCCACTTTTGTTAAAATACAGTATGTTCATTCCACGATAGGTGGTTCTGAATGTTTTGGGATCTGAACTTAAGTTCCTATTATTTGATGAATTGCTTCTATGTAATTATTTACTGATATTTTCTTTGGCCCAGATCTCCATCTGTAAATAAAAGGTATATAAGTTGGAAAGGAGGAAATCAAATTATTGCTATTGTGGATGGCATAATTATATATGTAGAAAATCCTAAGGAACAAGAAAAATTTGTTAAAACTGATAAACAAATTCAGTAAAATTCAGAATACAAAATCAACATACAAAAAGTAATAGCATTCTTATATACCAATAATGAACTTTCTGAAAAAGAAATTAAAGATCATCCCTATTCACCTAAATAAATAAATGCATATGTAAAACATATGGATGACTTTTTTAAAGGGAGTAAAATTTCTGCAGTGAAAAATATAGAACAATAACAAAGTAAACTATGATACAATGATGAAACATATGGACGATACACATAAAAATTGAAAAGGCATCCCATATTCATGATTAAAAGAATTAATTTTGTTAAAATGCCCATTCAATCCAGATGATTTATGGATTCTATGCAATCCTCATCAAAATAACAATGGCTTTCTTCACAGAAATTTAAAAATAAAAATCACAAAAATCATATCAAATCATGAAAGTCCCAGAATAGCCAAAGTAATCCTGAACAAAGTTAACAAAACTGAGAACACAATTTTTGATTTCAAAATTATACTAGAAAACTACGGTAACTAAACAGCAGCAGACTGGCTAAAAAGTGGACCTGTAGAGCAATGGGAGAGAATAGGTATCTAGAAATTAGTCCATATAGCTATAGCCAAATAATTGTCCACTAAGTTGACAAAAACTACACTGGAAAAAGAAGCCTTTTTGATAAGTTGTTCTGGGAAAACTGGATGTACATATATAGAAGAATTAATTACCACTACTTGTTACCAAATACAAAATTATCTCAAAGTAGATGAAATACATAAGTTTAAGACTTGAAACAATGAAACTACTAGAAGAAAACTTAGAGGAAACACATTAATACAAGGATTTGGGCAAAGACTATTGGACAAGACCCTGAAGTCCAGACAACAAAATCA
The DNA here is from genome assembly GCA_004027875.1 of Aplodontia rufa. Lineage (NCBI taxonomy): Eukaryota > Metazoa > Chordata > Mammalia > Rodentia > Aplodontiidae > Aplodontia > Aplodontia rufa. Next base: position 5,904 of record PVKS010008934.1, on the reverse strand, counting down.
AAATTAGATAAATGGTATTAATCAAGCTGTTAATCTTCTGAAAAGCAAATAAAACAATCAACATGGTGAAGAGATATTCTGCTGAATGGGAGGAAATATTTCTAAGCTATGAATATGACAAAAGATTAAGGTCCAGAATACAAATCCAAAGAAAACAAAACAAAACCCCCCCCCCAAACAAACAAGTAATCTAATTAAATGGACAAATAATTTGAATACACATTTCTCCAGTAATGATATTTCATTATTTCAAAAGGGGAAACTCTTATTCACTCTTACGACTATAAATATGTACAGCCATTATAAAAAATAGCATGGAGGGTATTAGAAAAGTGGAAATAGACTATCATGTGATCTTGATCTAGCAATCCAACCATTGGGTATATAGCCAGGGGAAATGAAATCATTATATCAAAGAGACTCTTGCTTGCCCACTTAAGTATAGCAATATTAACAATAGTCAAATGATGTCAATTGCAACTAGCTACCAGTGTATGAAAGAATAAATGAATTTGATTATATATAAAAATATATATTACGTGAATATGTATAACATGAATGAATATATGTATATGTATATATCTATTTTGCAACAATAACCAATTGATGCCAGTAAGTGAAATAAGCCAAGCATAAGAAGACAAATATTATAAGTTGACACTCATTTGTAAGCCAAAAATAGTTGATCTCAGAGCTAGAGAGTAAAATAGAGGTCACTAAGGGATAGGAAGGGTAGGGACAAAGGGAAATCGAGAAACTTAGGGGTACCAAAACACAGTGGAGGAATTGATTTTAATGTTCTATAGCATAGTAGAGTACCTACTACAATAATTTGTTGTATACCGTAATTAGTGAAGAGTTTTCAACATTGAAGTGATAATATTTGAGAAGATGGACATTGTAGTTAACACTGATTTGATCATTGTATGTTGTATACGATACTGAATGATTATACTGTATCCCATATATCAGTACAAATAGTGTCAATTAGAGAAAAACAAATCACTTAGAGCACTTCATATTATCTTCTATATTTTCAAATGAATCATTACACACAGTTATATTATGACCTATTCAGAACCATGATGTTCAATTTCCAAATACCTAAGAATTATCCAGATATATTTGTATAATAAAAATCCGCTTCCTGTTTTTATATTTGATTACCGACAGCTTTCCCTTTTGTGCTTCACTGGAAAACTGATTGGGAAGTGTTGGAACTCCCTTCCTTGGTGTTGAACTGGGAAGCTCAAACCTGCAAACCTTTGCCTGGTTTCACCTCCTAATGTAATATAAACTGATTTTTAACCACAGAAGGAACCTGAGCTATTTCTCCAAAAGAATATTTGTGTTACTTATTACATGAATAAAAAACTTCATTTTGTAATCATTGGCGTCTGTGTATCATCCCTCCTGACATCCACAAATTGCTGGGAAATGGCATGCCCACGTTCCAGCAGAGTATACTCAGCTCTCATATAAAACACTTTTTCTATTGATTGAATTCCATTGTGCTGAGAGAGAAGATAACTTGGAATTTTTTTCTAATTGGATGATATTTGTTTTATGGCCCATCATATTTTCCATTTGGGATTAATGTTTCATGGGTACTTGAAAATTACTTCCTCCTGTCCCTAAATTGCAACTAAGTGAAGGTAGAAAAAAGTGTTATTCAAACTTTCTATATAAGAGCTGATTTTATTTCCCTGTATTCTTTCAGTTACTGAGAATGAACTGCTTAAGCCTCCAAAAGGAATTAAATATTTTTGTATTTTCTTTTTAGTTCTTTTGGTTTTTATTTTACGTGTATTAGAGCTCTGTTGATATTAGTGTACATATTTAACATTCATCTCTTTTATAAATGGATTTTTATTAAGTGATATCCTTATATATATCTTCTTACTCTCATTGTAAAGATTATTTGTTATAAAATGAATACAGCTATGCCATTTGTGTGTTGATGTAAGTATGGGTGTGTATATTTAAGTATGTGTTGCCTCATATACATTGATTTATTTATATCTGTATATTTGAAGTTTATTCCTCCTACATTTTACAGTCAGAACTGATTTTTAAACTCAAACTATTAATTTCTTCTTTTCTTTTGGGTTGTTTAAATCACTTGAACAGTGTAATTATTGACATACTTGGACTTCAGGTTAACATTTTACTAATTATTGCATTTTCTCCCATATACATTGTTTTTTTTTTCTTTTCATGCCTTCTTTTATAATAATTTTTATTTCATTTCATATCCAAAATTGAATTTTTAATTTCATTTCCATTTCACCTGGTTGTATATGGGTTTGTCATTTAAGTTTTTAATGACAGTCTATTTTCAAATAATAGCATGCCACTTTGCATATGTCAGATAAACTTCACAACTGTATACCTCCATTTTCTCATTCTTATACAGTGGGCTATTGTTGCCATATTATTTACTAATGTGTATATTGTAAATCTGAAAATATGTAATCACTCTTCAAAGAGTCAAGTTGTTTTAAACAATTAAAATTTGAAAAATAATACTCTCAGACTTACTCTAATTTTTACCATTGCTGGCAACTTTAACTCTTTTGTAGATTCAGTCCTTCTCCCTGGTAAATATATTTCACTTTTTGGTTGTGCAATTCCTTTATTGCACTATTATTTTTGAACAATTCCTTTTTTCCTAGTTGAGGTGGTAGGCCTTCCATTGCTGTGACAAATGCCAGAGGCATCAGTTTATAGAAGGAAGGATTTATTTTGGTTCATGGTTTTAGGGATTATGTCTATTATGACTTGGTCCTCTTGCTTTGGGTCTGTGGTGACATAGTATAACACAGTAAGACCATGTGGATATAGTCCAATTGACCTCTGGGAAGCAAAAGAGAGGAAGAGCCTTGCGTCCCATATCCCCTTCATGCCACCTCCCAGATGACATAACTTCCTACCATTGGGCCCCACCTCCTAAAGGCTCTACCATTTCACCCTAGCATGATAGTACAGCAACCAAGTCTTTAACACGTGGTCCTTTGGGAGATATTTCCAAATCATAGCACAAGTATAGAGTTTTGTTTTGACAGGAGTTTTTATTTTACTTCATTTAAACCCTCTCCCCCAACCTTCCAAACTTTTGTACTGAGTATTGAACACAGGGACACTTTTTATACACACACACACACACACACACACACACGTATTTTTTTTTTTTTTAAGAAAGAGGGGGCAGTGAGAGAAAGAAGCAATTTTTATTTAGTTTTTTATGTAACTTTCTTTCATTCCTCAGACACTTCATTGGGTATGTGGTGCTGGGGTTTGAACTCACATAGTCACGAATGCCAGGCAAGCGCTGTAACCGCTGAGCCACTGCTCCAGCCCCTATCCATATACTTTTAATATATTATTTTGAGAAAGGGTCTGCTAAATTACTGAAGATCTCGCTAAGATTCTGAGGCTGGCCTTGAACTGTCTTATTTTTTTTTTTTTTAAAGAGACAGGGGCAGTGAGAGAGAGGGGAAGGGGGAGGGAGGGAGAGGGGGAAAGAGAATCAATTTTTCATTTGGTTTTCCGTGTGGCTTTCCTTGCTCCAACACTTCGTTTTGTACATTGGTGCTGGAGTTTGAACCTGTGTCCTCATGCATGCCAGGCAAGCACCATAACCGCCGAGCCATAACTCCTTCTGCCTCAGCCTCCTGAGTCACTGGGATTAAAGGCATGTACCAAACTATGCCCAGTTTAAGTCCTGTTTCATGTTTTGAGTTTTCTAGTTTTGAACAAAGAATTTGAAATCATGCCTATCTTTTTCATTTCAATGTAATATTCCTTTTCTTTCCCTGTCTTCCTACAAGAATTTCTCTATTTTTGTTTTTCAGAAGTTCAATTAGGATCCATCTTGGTTTTTAAAATATGTAAATTTATTTTGGTGTTCCCTAAACTTTCTGCATCTATAATTTGCTAATGTTATTATTCACTAATTTTAGAAAATTCATTTTGATTATTCCTTTAAATATTTCTATTTGCCCCACTATCTCTTTTTCCTGTTGAGATTCCTATTGCTTGCAATGGTAGACTGGCATTGTTCGTGTCTTTTGCGTGCACCAGAGTTGTTCGCCTCTTTGTGTTTCAGCTTAGAGCCTTTGTATTACCTATTTTCTATTATCATGATTGTGGGGAGTGTCAAACAAAAATTGAACACTTAACGTAGGAAAAAATTACTAAAAGAATATTTGGTTCACACACAGGATAGAACAAACAGCTCACCAGGCTCAGGAACAGAGTGAAGCTCTAGGGTACAAACTTCCACCACTAAATGTTCCTCTAGTACTGCTCAGTATGCTGCAAGATTCTTGATTCCACGCTGCCTGGTATAAATAGTTTCAAAAATCCTTGAAGTATTTCAATTCTTTCTGAAAGATTCAAAGTCCTGGAAGTTGAGTTGGCCGAGCCTGGGTCACCTGTGATTCTATTATATGCAAAGCTGGAATCTGTGCCAGGGAAACACATTTCCCATGTATGTGAGCCAAGGTGGTTTACTTTTGCCTAACCCTCAAGGTCACTGACTGATACAGTGGTATTTGCTCACTTATTTATTTACCTGGGAAAGAAATCCATAGGGTGAATGTAATTTTGGCACTATGTTTTGTTTTGTTTTGTTTTTTAAGAGAGGACAGTGAGGGAGAGAGATAGAAGCAATCTTTATTTAGTTTTTCATGTGACTTTCATTCTTCAGACACTTTGCTGTGTATGTGGTGCTGAGGTTTGAAGTAATGTTCTCGCACATACCAGGCAAGTACTGTAATTGCCCAGCCACTACTCGAGCCCCTGGCACTGTTTTGATACTAGAATGTACTATAAAGAGTGAGATGGCTCTTTCATAGAATGTGTAACAATTCTAGGTGACAACTATGAAACAATGTCGTTGCAAGGTAACAAGAACAGTAAAAAAAAAGTTCTATAACTATTTTAAAAATTTCCATTCTATAGCTTCATGATGTTTTGAATATTGTACAAAATTTCTTGAGCTTTATTTTTATCATTGTAGTGGAGGGAAGAGAGATGATTTGGCAAGATTTTCTGAGTTGAATGCAGTGGTGGATAAAAATAATTTAAGAACTGAAAATAAAAATCAGAACTAAAATTGTCAAAGAAATATAGCCTAAAATGTTAAAGGATCTTCCACTGAGCAAGATGAGTGGAATGGGGATGGAAATAACATTGGAAGCAATAAAGAATCATACACTAAAGAGTCAGGATTCTTTAATAAACTGATTATAATTGCAATGAGGAGAACCTTGAAAGTAATGCAAATCATTTATACAAATGTAAATGGTTTAGTATTTCTTTTTATTAAGTATAGCAAAAATCCGTATATACATATGTATATACACACGTGTGTGTATATACATATATATGTATATGTATAGTCTTGAATCTCCTAAGAATGATGTTTGATTTCTCCTTTTTTCATTTATTGTAGTGGAGAGAGCAGTTTTCAGAAATGAAAAGTTCAAGAGGCATACTTAATGAAGAGAACATAGCTCAATTAAGTACGACACAGAGAAATGATTACTTCATGTAAATAAATTAAATCCAGATTTCATTTGCACTTCATACACTGGCACAAAGCATTATTTTCTGAGTGGCTTTTATTGAAAACTGCCAGGAGCAATTTTTCAATGCAATGTATTATTCTGACAGCATTTACTTTCCTTGGCACCTTCTCCAAATCTTAATAGTATAAGACACATATACCCTGATCTAAGAATTCTTTTCTTTTTAGATATATAATCATTACTATCTATTTAAGTCAACTGAATTTAACATTATATAGTTACCTGAAAGTAAAATCAGGTTAAAGTATGGTTAAAATTTACATACTATAGAATTTAGCTGTGGAAAATGAAAAGCTATTGCTTTTCAAAT
>PVKS010008933.1:47001-57399 GCA_004027875.1 Aplodontia rufa | reverse complement strand
GACATTATTTGACAATAAAAAGGAATGAAATACTGACACATGCTACAACATGGATGAACTTGAAAACATTAGGCTAAGTGAAAGAGGACACAAAAGACCATAAATGGTATGATTTTATTTATATAGAAGAGCCAGAACAGGCAATCTATGAAAAGAAAGTAAATTTAAATGATTGCCTAGGCTTGTTGATGACTCTGGAGCTAATTGGGAATGACTACTAATGGATTCAGGATTTCCTTTTGGAAATGAAAAATGTTCTGAAATTGACTGTGATGATGGCCTTATAACTCTGTTTATGTACTAACAAACACTGACTTCTAAATGTATAAACTGTATGGGACGTGAATTATATCTCAATAAAGCTATTATTTAAAAAAAATAAAACAAAAAAAAAAATAAAACAAAGGAATACCAAATGCACAGGCAACTATGTGAACTATGTTCACTGAGAACAAACAAACAACAACCAAAAAAATAAAATAAAATAAAATAAAACACTTGCAAAATACCCAAGAATATTTTGAAATATTCAGGCATGGTGGCACATGCCAGTAATTTCAGCAGCTTGGGAGGTTAAGGCAGGAGGATCACAAGTTCAAAGCCAGGCTCAGCAACTTAGCAAGACTGTTTAAAAATAAAAAAATAACAAAAATAAAAAAATAACTAAAATTAAAAGGCTTGGGGATGTGGTTCAGTGGTTAAGTGCCCCTGAGTTCAATCCCCAGTATTAAAAAAAAAAAAAATCCTGAAATAAAAATATAATTTTGGGCAGCTAGAGTGGTTTTGGTGCTTGCCTGGAATGCGCGAGGATGCAGGTTCAAAGCCCAGCACAACGTACACAATGAAGTCACGGAGCAACAAAAGCCACATGACGAACTAAATGAAAGTGATTATCTCTCTCTCCCCTCCCCCTCTGTCCCTCTCTAAAAAACATATATATATATATATTATTTTTAATATATCTATAAACATTACTTTAGCAAACATTAATTCAGCATCTGAGATATAACAGTCAGTAAAGATTTCATTCTTTTAAGATTATAAGAGTTGGGGCTGGAATGGTGGCCCAGTGGTTATGGCACCTGCCTTGCATGCGTGAGGACATAAGTTCAAACCCCAGCACCACGTACACAACAAAAGTGTTGGAGCAATGAAGGTCATGTGAAAAACTAAATAAAACTGATTCTCTCTCTCTCTCACTGTCCCTCTCGCTTAAAAAAATTTTAATTAATTAATTAATTAAAAAAAGATTATAAGAGTAAAGTTGGGGCTGGAGTGGTGGCTCAGCGGTTACAGCGCTTGCCCAGCATGCTCGAGTACACGGGTTCAAACCCCAGCACCCAAGTACACAACTAGGTGACAGAACAACAGGAGCCATGTGAAAAGCTCAATAAAAATTGATTCTCTCTCTCTCTCATTATTCTTCTCTCTTAAAAAAAAAAAGAGAGAGAGAAAGAGAGTAAAGTTGTGGATCTTTTTAAGACTTACCAGTGATCTGAAGTTGTGACTTCATGGTCAAACTACCCATTGAACCAAGTTGTGATCCACTGTCAGACATACCACCAACAGGACAGCAAACCTGAACACAGCAAAGAAAACACTGTAAATGTCATAAAACATATACTTAAAAATATGTAAATAGTTTTTTAACCTGGTCATTTACACTGGAAGACTCCATAATGAGCAATGGCCTTCATATTGCTAAACACAAATTTTCAATTCTAGTATTTATCTTACCTAATCTAACAGCTGATCATTCCCTCCTTTGAGGTTTACTTTCCTCCCTTAGTTCCCACAACACATTCTATAGGTTTATGTCCTACCTTACTGATTGTTCCTTTATAATCCTCTTTAAAGATTCCTTTTCTTCATTTTACTGTTAATGTTGGCATATCCTAGGGTTCAGTTTTTGGCTTATCTATCTGTATTTATTCCCTGAAGACCTTATCAGGTCTCATGGTTTTTAAACATCATCTATATAACACATCATGTCCCAACTTACCTTTATATCTCTAGCCCAGACCTCACTCCTAAAATCTAAACAATTTCACTAGGGTATCTCAAAGATATACCATACTTAACATATCCAAATCCGAACTCCTAATCATCGCTGCAAACCTCTCCTCTGGAAGCATTCCCATCTAGCAGGAAGTAACTGTGCCCTTTCAGAAGCTCAAGCCAAAAACCTTACAGACATCCTTGACTCCTTTCTTTTACATTTCCCTTCCAACCTGTTGACAAATTCTATTTCTTATTTGCAAAACACATCCAGAATCAACTACTTCTTACTGTTCCATCACCAATCTGTTCACTGCTGCCTGATAACCACCTCTTTCTTATATCAAGTTTCTAATAAACCTAACAGGTCTCCTTGTTTCTAAGCTTGGTTAGCCTCAGTATCTATTCTCAACCCACCCATAATGATCCTTACAACAAAAATATACTAAACCCTGTAAAAGCTTCCCATTATAATCAGAGGAAAAGCCTACATCTTTACAATGATCTACAAGATCCTATACGAACTGTGCATACCCTGCCCCAAACATCCGGATTGTATTTTCTTTCCCCTCTCTTCTACTTAAGCACCTATCCTTTATTTCTCAATTAAGTCAGCAAGTTCTGGCCTTATAACCTTCGTTCTACGTGTTCTCTTGACAGTATTACAACCTGCTCCACCTACCATGGTCATTTGTGTTTCTTTTATAAAATATATCATTTTCTGGTACTGCAGCAGTGGCTTGGCAGTTATGGTGCTTGCCTGGCATGTGCAAGGACCTGGGTTGAAACCCCAGCACCACATACACAACTGAGTGTTGGAAAAACAAAATACCAGATGAAAAAATAAATAAAATTGATTCTCTCTCTCTCTATCCCTTTAAAAAAAAAAATTCTTAAAATAAAAACCTGTTCTTAGGAGCTGGAGCAGTTAAAGCACTTGCCTGGCATGCACGAGGACGCAGGTTCAAACCCCAGTACCACATACACAACAAAGTGTCAGAGAAACAAAATCCCCCCCCAAAAAAACTAAATAAAATTAATTCTTTCTCTCTGTTTCTCTCTCTTAAAAAAAAAAAAAAATCTGTTCTCAGGCTTTTGAGGATTAGGTGACAATATCACAACTATTTCAGGTGGGAAAAGGTAATGATTACCCACCCTAAGAATACAAATAATATTTATGCAATCATTTTAATTCTGGAAAATTCACAACCTATAGCATTTATATCGCTTGTAGGGGCGAAATACAGAAGAATCAAGAGGCTGGGGTGTGGGCAATGTGGGAGTAATTCTGGTTTAAGAACAAAAGCATATATTTTACTTTATATGCATTTATTATTGTACAATAACTCAACGCCTTAATTAAGAAAATTTAAAAAGGCGATGATTAAATTCAAACTAAATTTACTTAGCATTTACTATTTGCCAGGTATTCTCTTGAAATTGGTGAGGTTTTTTATTTTTGTTGCTTTTGGGGTTGTTTGTTTGGATTGAATCCTTGGGTGCTTAACAACTGAGTCATATCCACACCCCTTTTTTATATTTTATTTTGAGACAGGGTCTTGCTAGGTTGCTGAGGCTGGCTTTGAACTTGAGATCTTCTTGTCTCAGCCTCTGAGCCACTGGGTATATAGGTGTGCACCACTGTGCCCAATGGCTTTTAGGTTTTGTTGTTTTGGGGGCTTTTTGTTGTTTTTGTTTTCTTTTTGGTAGTACCAGGGATCAAACCCATGGCCTCACACCTTCACTCTACCACTGAGCTATATTCTCAGTTTGACAAGTACTATGTAACAAGTATACAAATATCTGGGTGTGGTGACACATACCTGTAATCCCAGCTACTAGAGATACTGCAGGGGGAGGATCACAAGTTTGAGGCTAGCCTCAGTAACTTAGTGAAAGATGTAAGCAATTTAGTGAGACCCTGTCTCAAAATAAAAAATAAAAAGGAGTGGGGGTGTGGCTCAGTGGTTAAGCACCTCTAGTTCAATCTCCAGTACCAAAACAAAACAAAAAAAATATATAAATACAGTAAAGCAAACAAATATAATAAAACTATAAAATGTCATCTTTTGAACTTTTATACAAAATTAGGCCTCTATTTTTAAAAGTAAATATGAAAATGTTCATGGGGCTGTAGAAGTGACTCAGCGGTTATGCCTTTCCTCTGGCTTGTACAAGGACCCAAGTTTGAACCCCAGCAACACCTATACAACAGAGTGTTGGAGCAACGAAAACCACATGAAAAACTAAATACAACTGATTCTCTCTTTTAAAAAATTATTTTTTAATTTTTTTTTTTTTATAAAAAGGGACAGTGAGAGAGAAAAAGACAATGAATTTTATGTAGTTTTTCATGTGGCTTTTGTTGCTCAGACACTCAGTTATGTACGCGGTGCTGGGGTTTGAAAACTGCATACTCGGCGCATGCCAGGCACGCACTGTAATCGCTGAGCTACTGCTTCAAAAAAAATTATTAAAAGTGTTCTCATGACTTCTGATGTTTGCCAAAATATAACTGAATAATAATTCGTACTGAGATAAACTATAAAATTCATCAGTTTTCATTCTTTGACTTACACATGAAAATGCTCAAAGCTAAAAATCTGCGCTTAACCATACTGACTAGCTCATTTCCTTAGAATAGTAAAGATTTTTTTCTTCCACTTCTTTATTTAAATAATATTAATTCAGATGCTTATAACATATAATGTACCAAAAGAGCCCCCATCTTTTTTTTTTTAAATAAAGAAAGAGGGACAGTGAAAGAGAGAGAAGAGAGAATCAATTTTATTTAGTTTTTCCCACGCTTTGTTGCTCCAACGCTTTGTTGTGTACGTGGTACTGGGGTTCGAACTCACATACTTGAGCATGCCAGGCAAGTGCTGCAACCGCTGAGCCACCGTTCCAGCCCCTAAAAGACCCTTTTTATTTTATTTTTAAATAAAGAGGGAGGGACAGAGAGAGAGAGAGAGAAGGACAGAATCAATTTCATTTAGTTTTTCATGTAGCTTTTGTGGCTCTGACACTTCATTGTGTACGTGGTGCTAGGGTTCGAACACTCGTCCTCGTGCATGCCAGGCAGGCACTGAAACCACTGAGCTCCAGCCCAACCCCTTCTATTTTAAACAGAGAAAGTATACACCATAAAGTCATCAGTAATCACCCAAGAGAGAAATGAGATATAATATAAAAGCCTTCACACTGCATTACACAAAATATGTGATTCAAAGCCTCAAAGACATCATTAGTACATTCTGTACAATTATTATTCAAATACCCAAAAGCCTGTATGTCACAAAACTATGATATCAAGACAAGTAAATTAAGAGGCAGTTATAAAGTCCAATATCTGGGTACTGATTTTCTAGCTAATACAAGACCTATTTTCGTTGCTGACCTATGTGTATAGTATTATTTATTCTTAATATTAAAAAGTTTCAAAAAATAAATTTAAAGTCTGTACAGAAATAAAATATTTTAAAAATTCAAATTAACTTCATGCAAAAAAAGATCAATGAGTCAGGTGTGGTGGCACATGCCTATAATCTCAGCAACCCTGGAGTCTGAGGCAAGAAGATCACAATTTTAAGGCTAGCCTCACCAATTCAACAAGGCCCTAAAGCAACTTACCAAGACCCTGTCTCAACATAAAAAACAAAAGAGGATGGAGATGTGTCTGTGATTAAGCACCTCTGGGTTCAATCCAAAAGGAAAAAAAAAAGACTGATGAAAGTATATACCGCAAACATTTTTAGGAATGGAAATTCTCTCCAGATAATTATAGAAAACCACTATGGTATAATTGTGCTCTGCCAAAAAAGTGCTGGTAATTTCAATAATTTATGGACTTCTACATGCTAATTTTACACAATTAAAATTATTTTTTAAAAAAATTTTTTAAAGAGAGAGGGGCAGCGAGAGAAAGAGAGAAACCATTTTTTATTTAGTTTTTCATGTGGCTTTCATTACATACATGGTGCTGGGGTTTGAACTCGTGTACTCACGCATGCAGGGCAAGCGCCATAACCGCTAAGCCACTGCTCCAGCCACTATTTTAAATTCGTGAGAAAATAAAAATCAGCATTTGTTCAACAGCAGAGAGAAAAACCACCTAAATATCAACTGCCCAACAGTTTAAGAAATCACATTCAGAACAGATTACAATGTAGTCACTAAAATAAGTATCTTTTTTTTTTAAAGGAACGATTTTTCTTTTTAAAGAGGGAAGGACAGTGAGAGAGAGAGAATCAATTTTTACTGATTTTTTTCACATGGCTTTCGTTGCCCTGACACTTAGTTGTGTATGTGGGTGCTTGGGTTTGAACTCGTGTACTTGCACATGCCAGGCAAGCACCATTACCACTGAGCCACCACTCCAGCCCTAAAATAAGTATCTTACTAATGACCGAAATAGAATGATTTCAAAAACTTTTGTTTTCTGGTACTGAGGATGGAACCTAGGGCCTCATGCATGACAGGCAAGTACTCTACCATTGAATATATTGAGAGCTCTCTAACAACATTCCCAAACTGATAGTAGTTACCTTTGTTGAGGAGGGAGGGGTCTGAGCACTCAAGAAAGTGTTCATGGGCAACTACATATACTTCCCTGCCAAATGACTCCAAAACATTAAATGGTCTCCCTGCCCTCTGTATTTGCCCCCTCTCCTCCTTACCATTCATTCTCCAAACAACAACCTGAATGCTCTTTTTAAAATGAGAGTTACAGGGCTGGAGCGGTGGCTCAGCGGTTTCGGCGCTTGCCTTACAAGCATGAGGACCCGGGTTCAAACCCCAGCACCATGTACACAACTGAGTGTTGGAGCAACTAAGGCCATGTGAAAAACTCAATAAAGTTGTTTCTCTCTTTCTCTCTCTCTCTGTCCCTCTTTCTTTATAAAAAAAAATAAAAATAAAAAATAAAATGAGAGTTACATCCTGCTCTACTCTGCTTAAAGCACCCACTAACTGGGATGGAACGGTGGCTCGGAGGTTATAGCGCTTGCCTGGCATGCGTGAGGACAGAAGTTCGAACCCCATCACCACGTACACAAGGTGTAGTAGCAAGGAAGGTCACATGAGAAACTAAATAAAACTGATTCTCTCTTTAAAAAAAAAAAAAAAAAAGAGAAAGAGAAAGAATGATGATCCTGAAATGAAGTTCTGTACCTCAAGATGCAATAATGTTTTTAAAAAAAAAAAAATACTAAGCATAAGCTAAATTCAAAATACAGGGAGCTGGAGCAGTGGTTCAGCAATTGGAGCACTTGTCTGGAAAGCACAAGGACCCAGGTTCAAACCTGAATACCACACACACAATGAAGTGTTGGCCTAATGACGGTCACATGAAAAACTAATAAAATTGATTCTCTCACGGTACTTCTCTTTAAAAAAAAAAAAAAAGTTTTAAAATTCTCAATTGGCTTTATTTGCATTGGACAACACTTCATTCCATAGACCAGAATAAGTATTTCAATGGGCTGAGAAGTTTTTTACACAGAGAAATAGGGAAAAAAAATCAATTTATGTTTCATCTTTTTTTTGTTTTTCCAATACTTAGCTGTGTATGTGGTGCCAGGCAAATGCTCTACTGCTGAGCCATCACTCCAGACCCCAGGGGAAGTTATTTTTTTTTTAAAGGTAAAAAAGGGCTGAAGAAAACAAAACCAAAGCACAAAAAGCAAATGGTCATTCTGCTATTCCTTATTAAGGCAGGAAGGAACAGGAACACACAAAACAACAGAAAAATAATTTATTGGTTAATATTAGGCTATTTTTTTTCCTAAGGATTAAAGGAGATGGAACTTCACTGATTCTGGCCTGTTTGGAAAATGCTATAGTTTAGATCTGAAATATCCCCTAAAGGCCCATGTGTAAAAGGCTTAGTCCCCAGATTGGACAAATTGACAGGTGGTGGGAACTTTTAACATGTAGGGCCGCCCAATGGGAGGTTTTAGGTCCCTAGGGTCATTACCTCCACTAGGGGAATTATGGGATCTGTCTTTTTCACTTTTCTCTTCTGTGTCCAAGCCATGAGATACAAGATAAAGGGTTTTGCTATACAACACACTCCTCCCATGATGCACTGTCCTGCCACCAACACACACCAAAGGCCTAAAAGCAATGGGGTGTGCCTGATCATGAACTGAAACCTCCTAAATTGTGAACCAAAATAAACCTTTCTCTTTATAATTTGATACATTTCAAGTATTTGCAACACTACAACAGGAAATTTGGATATTAACTTTTCATTTCTCAAGTAAGATAACAACATAACTCAAAGATAACTCAGTTTGGAGACAATGTGGAACTTGGAATGAGTGACTCCATTTTGATCTGTACTGGGGTCTGCTGGGTTTGGTGCAGGAGTTTAGTCCAAATAATAGTCTCCTATACTTTTTGCTTAACAAAAGTAAAAATACGGGCTGGAGCGGTAGTTCAGTGGTTAAAGCACTTGCCTGGTATATGTGAAGACCAGGATTCAAACCCCAGTACCACATACATAACAGCTGTAGAAACAACAATTAAATGAGGAAAATTTCTCTGTCTTTCCATCTCTGTCTTAAAAAACAAACAACAGGGGCTGGAGTGGTGGCTCAGCAGTTACGATGTGTGCCTGGCGTGCGTGAGGACAGGAGTTCAAACCCCTGCACAATGTACACAACAAAGTGTCAGAGGAATGAAAGTCACATGAAAAACTAAATTAAAAAATTGCTTCTCTTCTCTTCCTGTCACTGTCCCTCAATTTCTTTTAAAAACAAACAAAAGCAAGAATAGCAGTGACTGGAGTTAATTGTTCCAAGATCCATGTATTCCTCAGGATAAACCAAAAACAATGATTAACTTTTTTAAAGTTAATATAATACGCAAGTTAGTTTTGAAGGTAAGCACTAAGGAAATAAAAAGTATAAATTCCAAACAAGTATGGAGGGGAAGAGAAAAAGAAAGTATCAATCCCTACTAACAAGGCTTAGGTAGGAAGGTATCAAGTTCAGGGCCAGTCTGGACAACTTAGCAAAACTTTACTCTGTCTCAAAATACAGATTATTTATTTATTTATTTTTAAAAGAAAGGGACAGTTAGAGAGAGAGAGAGAGAGAGAGAATGAATCAATTTTATTTAGTTTTTTCATGTGGCCTTTGTTGCTCTGAGACTTCCTTGTGTATGTGGTGCTGAGAGGTTTGAACTTGAGTACATGCAATATGTATATAGCTGAAGCACCGTAATCACTGAACCACCGCTCCAGCCCTCAAAATACAGAATTTTTTAAAGGGCTGGGGATGTAGCTGGGCACAGTGGCCAACATGCCAGTAATCCCAGTGACTCTGGAGCCTGAGGCAGAAGGATCACAAGTTGAAAGCCAACCTCAGCATCTTAGCAAGGCCCTAAGCAATTTAGCAAGACCCTGTCTTAAAATAAAATATAAAAATAGCTGGGGATATGGCTCAGTGATTAAGCAAGCACCCCAGGTTCAATACCAAGTATAAAGAAAAAACAGGCAGGATTGGTTGAAAGCTATTTATTCAAGATTCTTAATCCTTAAATCCCCTATTTATAAACTAGAAGACTCATGGCTTTTTTCCTCTTGGAAGGATAAAATAGAGCTTCTCTGGAAGAGGTAACACCAAGCATAGTTCAAGGCTGGAGAAAAGTATCAAAAATGTGGGATTAAGGACTGAAGCGATGGCTCAGTGGTTACGGCACTTGCCTGGCATGCTCAAGGACATGGATTCAAACTCCAGCACCACATGTACACTACCAGGCATTGGAGAGGCAGAGGCCAGATGGAAAAAATAAATAAAATTGATTCTCTCTCTTTAAAAAAAAAAAAAAAAAAACCTGCAGGAATTAAGGAAACATACGCAAACTAAACGATAAAACTCACCAAGTTCTCTTCCAGATTGGCTCCCAACCTACCATAACCAGGTCTTAAACAACAATGCAGGATTAAGGACAAGTCTTCTCATGAAAGCTTCCCAAATCATCTACCAGATAACCCTACAGTGAGGTTTTCAGTTACCAACCCTTCCCCCTCATACACATACACATTCAGCGCTTCTAATGATTTTGAATCTCTTACCCTCAAGCATGATATATTAGCAGGCAATGTGGAGGCTAAGACAGGAGGATCTCAAGTTGGAGACCAACCTCAGCAAATTTGTGATACCATCTCAAAATAAAAAAAAAAAATAAAAAGCGTTGGTGAGGGGCTGGAGCGGTGGCTCAGCGGTTTCGGAGCTTGCCTTGTAAGCTTGAGGACCCGGGTTCAAACCCCAGCACCACGTACACAACTGAGTGTTGGAGCAACTAAGGCCATGTGAAAAACTAAATAAAGTTGTTTCTCTCTTTCTCTCTCTCTCTCACTGTCCCTCTTTCTTTAAAAAAAAAAAAAAAAAAAAA